>CAUYLG010078453.1:0-16265 GCA_963573385.1 Cacajao melanocephalus | reverse complement strand
GGGGAGAGATAGCATGGGAAGAAATCCCAGATATAGGTGAAGGGGAGGAAAGCAGCAAATCACACTGCCACGTGTGTACCTATGCAACAATCTTGCATGTTCTTCACATGTACCCCAAAACCTAAAATACAATAAAAATTTAAAAAAAACAATTGGAAGATAGTTTATGAATAAATTAGTGATAAATTTTTTTCAACTTTTATTTTAGACTCAAGCATACATGTGCAGGTTTGTTGCCTGGGTATATTGCGTGATGCTGAGCTTTGTGTTACAAATTATCCCATCATCCAGATACTGAGCATGGTACCCAGCAGTTAGTTTTTTTAACCCATCTCCCCTCTAACTCTTGGTAGTCCCCAGTTTCTGTCATTGTCATCTTTATGTCTGTAAGTATGCAATGTTTAGCTCCCACTTTTGAGAACATACAGTATGTGCTTTTCTTTTTCTTTTTTTCTTTTTCAGACATAGTCTCACTCTGTCACCCAGGCTGGAGTGCAGTGGCGCAATATTAGCTCACTGCAACTTATGCTTCCTGAGTTCAAGCCATTCTCCTGCCTCAGCCTCTCAAGTAACTGGGATTACAGGCACCTATCACCACATCTAATTTTTATGTTTTAGTAGAGATGGGTTTTCACTATGTTGGCCAGGCTGGTCCCAAACTCCTGACCTCAAGTGATCTACTCACCTCGGCCTCCCAAAATGCTGGGATGACAGGCTTGAGCCAACACACTCAGCCAGTATTTGCTTTTCTATTCTTGAGTTAATTTGCTTAGTATAATGGTCCTCAACTGTATCCATGTTGCTTCAAACAAAAGAATTTTGTTCTTTTTTAGTGCTGCCTACTATCCCATGGTGATATGTACCACATTTGTTTTATTTTATTCAGCATTGATGGGCACCTGGGTTGATTCCATGTCTTTGCTACTACAACTAGGCTGTGATGAACATGCAAGTTCATTTGTCTCCTTGAGATAAATATTTTAAAAATACCATCAAACAAAACAAAATTAATGTCAGGGCTAACAGTTGCTAGAGAAAAAAATATATTTTGTTATATAGACACTAGCTTTAACATAATAATAGTTATGTAAGCAGTCGAAGTTCATATGATCAAAATTGTTATTTAGCTGTTTTAAAAGAATGCAGCTATAAGAGATGTACCATTAATGGTGGGTAGTTCTAGTGAAACAAGCTAACTCTCTTTCATATTCCGTAGAGGGAATTTAATAAACCCTGAAACTGAAAGGTCAAGAAGGAAAGGTGCAAGTCCTACATGATTTGATCAATGATTGCCTCTGGCAAGTATTGGTGTGAACGGGGAGGTAAAATTGGTAGTTTTGTTAATAAGCTATATAACTGATAATTCTTCACTTGCATGTATAAAACTTCTAACTAACATTTTTCATTACTTTTCACTTCTTCAAAAATTATAATAAACTTTAATCTTACTTTTCAAACATCAACAAATATTTCTACTCTCACTGAATACCATAAAAAGTCTTCTGTGGACAGTCTAAGTGACAGTGAAACAATGTATTTGTTAAAAATTGCTTTCAGATGTAAATCAATTTGAGAATGAACTGATGCTCTGAAACTGAAATTTACTTGTTGCTCAAA
Source organism: Cacajao melanocephalus (assembly GCA_963573385.1). Lineage (NCBI taxonomy): Eukaryota > Metazoa > Chordata > Mammalia > Primates > Pitheciidae > Cacajao > Cacajao melanocephalus. The sequence goes on along the minus strand of CAUYLG010078453.1, from coordinate 14,648 downwards.
TTTGCCCCAAAATAAAATAGTTTCAAATCATATAATTCACATGGTCCAGCTCTCTACTGGTCTTCCAATCTGTCCTCTGACATCTATGCTGTACACAAGAATCCTCAATGGCTTTTCTGGAACCCAAGACAGACCTAATAACCCAAATGATGCTTTCCCTAACAGTGTCACTCACCCTGGGGGGTTACCACCTGTAACTTTTCCTTTTACCAGTTTTGCTACAATTTTTTAATATAATTAGTTCCCCTCTCATCAGGGCACAGATGTTTGAAATACTTTTCTGTATTTTTTTTAAGTGGTAAACATCTGAATTCTTATTCACTTTTACTCTACTAGTGATTTTACAATACATTAAAGAAAGATAAGCAGCCAGTATTCTTTTCTTTAAGAACTGTAAAATGACCTTTCACTTATTTCTTATACTACATTTTCTCTCAGGGAACACATTGATGTAATTTTGGATATATATTAATGAAGTTGACAGTCAGTAATGAAAATTAAAGTATGTAAAATTTATATTCACAACACTACTTTGAATTTTAAATGTTTTCAGTGAAAACATTCCATACTATAGACATGCTCAGAAAATTCTACATATTTATCCAGTCCTCATCCAACAGATATCCCAATGGCAATAGAATGCAATTTGTAAACAGGTTTCTAAAATACGTGGGTTTAACTGAAATTCAACTTTCATTAAATGTTGATTGAGAACTCTGTCACTGTTGTAAGTACTGGAAAGATAGTAGTAATAAATTTCACCAAATTCTTGACCTCAGATACTTTCCATTCCACTGGTATCACTTGATATTTTTAGATTACACACATAGGTCAATAGATCTCCATGAAATATAAAAAATAGTAAAAAGAAGGAGGAAAAAAAGAGGAAAGGAAAGGGAAATAAAGTACACAAAGCATGCATTATCTGTTCTAGTCAACACAATATCATTTTCTATTGTTTTGACATCTGAGTGATGAGGGAACCCACAACTTACATCCTTCATTAACTATGTGGGCTAAAGTTTGGAGAGAAAATATGCAGGGTCCTATTTTAGTGGGCTAAGTCTGAGAGGCAAATTAGACATGTCACAGGAGATGTAGAATAAGCAGCTGAACATTTAAATCTAGAATTCAGCAAAGGATTTCAATTGAAGATAAGATGCGAAGTCATCAGCCTATATATGATAAAGCACATAGCAATGCTGACGTAGATTAGAATGAAATTTAGAAATCTGAGCACCACTGATTTCTTAATCCCTCCTTCATCCTCTTCCTTTTTCTCTCCTTTTCTCCTCTTCCTCTTTTTTTCTTATTTCTTTCTTCTCCTGTTATCCTTACCTTATTCCTTCTCCTCCTCCTCCTGCTCTGGTTATCAGATGGGACTGAGTCAAATTACAAGCATTTTCTTTGTTTCTCTATCTTTTACTTTATTGCACTTCAGTTAATGAGGCCTTGCTCCCTTCCCATAGGTATATTTGTATTGCTTATACTGTGGACTTTGAAATACTACTAATATGCTCTACTCACCTTGCTTGCAGTCCATTTTAAATTTTTAACTGTCACCAACTGCATCCTTTGTATTCACCCACCTACTAAAACTGAAATAGAAGCACATAGTTTTGTATTTCTTCAGAGCCTACCCAATCTAAGGGTAAATTAGGCCAATCCATAAAGATGGGTCCAGATTGGAGGCTCATGGACAGAAATGACTTAGATTTGACTCATTGCTTTTACCTTGGGAAAGCCAATGCAAAGTGTCTACAGTTAAGAATAAAAAGAGAGGGCAGACTGTCCCTCAATGCCCCTGATTTTTCCTCTGGGAGGCATGCCATTAATTAAATGGTCTCCCTATATGGCATGCAAGGAGAATGTGGTAAAGTCAGAAGAGGCTAGAAATTTGGACCCTTTAAATTTGATGCTGAAGCATATCAACATTCAAAGACTCATCCTGTTACCACTGAAAGAAATCCTTGTCTTACCATAGTTACACATTTCTTTACTCAATTCTAACTGAACCATTAGGTTTATTTTATTTTTAGTACAACAAGCTAACCATAGCCTACTGTGTAGTAAAAATGCATTTACATTTCACTGAAGATTTCTAGAAAAGACTACGGAAAGGTATTAATATACAAAACATATAACTTCACACAATGTCTATCTCTTCAAACCCCTGCTGCCATGTAACGCATAACTTTCCCTCCCAATTCACTGGCAATTTTTCTCATTTGCTATATACAGTTGTTTAGGCTGTGCCCCACATCCATCTCACCACTCATCAAGGAGCTTTTCAGAGTACAACATCATGAGAAAAGCATCTGGGATTACAAATGATAGCTAATATCTCCTATAACACAGTTGCTCAAAAAAGGTCACTCAGAGATAATAGTATGGGTATATGGAGAAGTCTCCAGTGGCCTTCAAGAGTACATTTCTAATGCTGTAAGCTCCCTTTGTTTTAAAAACTTTCAAACAATCCAATTCATGTATTGAAGAACTTAATAGAAGGCTAGAGACTAGGTTAAGCACTTTGTAATGTGTGAAAAAATTAAGCCATAATTAGAATTTCTGCTTTTACAACGGTATTTAAAAGAATTATTACTCCTTTACTAATATTATGAGCATTTTATGAACATAATTTATCTCCATTGCCCTTCTCTTGGTCTGTTTCAGTTGATATATAACATACTCCAAATTGCTAAAAATAAGTTATTACAGTGAGCAATTTCTAATAATTTCCTCTGATTAAAGATTAGATATGTCAAGGAACCTGATCCCACATGTTGCTGTTTGATGGAAGAAACTATGCTTTATAGTTAATCTCTGTCATTTAAAAATATATGAATTGGAATTTGCATTAATATCCGTGAAATGCCTTAATTTTATTTCTTATTTCCTTCTGATTTATTAAGGGATAAATTTTCATAGCCAACATATCTTAGGAAAAAATACTACTATGATTAATAAGAGTATTACGTTCTATTTGTATAAGAGAAAACAGTTGAACATCTTTCAGAAAAGTTTATAATCAGATGCAAATGTAACTTGTGTTTGCTATGTCTACAAGCTTTCAGCTCCTCTACTTGTATTCTTTATAATTTTATCCCCATGCAGACCTTTGTTATGTACCAATGGTTTCCGAACTTTAAAAGCCAGAGTAATTGTTAAAATACATTGTTTGACCCATAACCACAATTTATAATAAGTAAGTCTAAAAAAGAACCCAAGAATTTTCATGTTTTCCACTGACTTTAAAAAAAAATTTTTTATTATACTTTAAGGTCTGGGCTACATGTGCAGAATGTGTAGGTTAGTTATATAAGTATACATGTGCCATGGAGGTTTGCTGCATCCATTCCCCTGTCATCTACATTAGGTATTTCTCCTAATGCTATCCCTCCCTAATCCCTCTACCTCCTGCTATACCTCCCCTAGTCCCCTACCTTCCAGGCCCCAGTGTATGATGTTCCCCTCCCTGTGTCCATGTGTTCTTGTTGTTCAACACCCACTTATGAACGATAACGTGACATTTGGTTTTCTGTTCTTGTGTCAGTTTGCTGAAAATGATGGTTTCCAGCTTCATCCATGTCCCTGCAAAAGACATGAACTTACCCTTTTTTATGGCTGCATATTATTCTATGGTGTATATATGCCACATTTTCTTTATCCAGTCTATCACTGATGGGCATTTGGGTTGGTTCCAAGTCTTGGCTATTGTAAACAGTGCCACAATAAACATATGTGTGCATGTGTCTTTGTAGTAGAATGATTTATACTCCTTTGGGTATATACCCAGTAATGGGATTGCAGTTTTCAGGTGCCACTGATGCTGCCAGCCAAGGGACTACATTTTAAGAACCAGCACTATAAATTTCTTAAAATCTAATACAGTAAGTTTCTTCATGGTGTTTGTTCAGTAGCATATGATAAAAGTAATTATTAATCTTAAATATTAGGATAATAAACCAAAATGTATTTGTAATCAGATGTGTGCCTTGCTCTTATTTTTTTAAATAAAAAAGAATTTATTATTTTTCTGTATTGTTTTGGACTGCCACAATCTGCCACAGAGATTTGGATAATTCATTATTTTACAATGTCTGTGCCTGGCCTTCCATCTACAATGACATGCTTTGAAAGTGTAGTAACTTTTGGATGTTTTGAGTGTATCTTAAGTAGAAACTAAGATGGTAATTTGGATATATGGACTTTTAGAGATTGTGATGGACCCTACCTTTCAAAAACACACTTGTTGCCCAGCTGCTAGAAGAGTGATTCATAGTCATTCTTCATCTCATACCCTTCAGAGATCACCTCAGCTGCAAAGTCAGCTTGGTCCAAGATCATCCTCTTCCAGGGATAGGCCATATACATTGAATGATAAAGGTAGAAATATAAATGCCTGGCCATTTCAGTTCAATGAGGAATAACTGTTGGGCCATTTTCGCTCTCTAGTACACTGTGGGTTCGGCCCATGCTGTTTTTCGTGCTTACATCACAGCTTCAGTTCAGCCAAAATCTGCTGCTTTTCACTTCCTTCCATTAACTGTGATCCTAAAGGCATTACCAAAACAAAACAAAAACCCATGCACTTTAAGAGTCCACTTCCCTAAGAGAAACTAACTTACAACAGAAGTGAAACCAGTGTATATGCAATCCTATAGTGAAGACTTTGGAGAAAAAAGAAATAAAAGGTCACACGAAAATATGATGCATATACAAAAGAGAATGTAGAAGCACAAGCTAAAAGAAGCCAAAGGCAAATTCTATGTATTTATAGCTATGCCAGGGATACCTGAGTCAACAACTACGTGTCACTAGAAATGGTCATGGACACTCTATTTTATCCCACTCCTATTACAAAAGCCATGTAATATAAATGAGAATACACCTTATCCATTGATATTTCTAGTGGATATTGAACTTGTACTATATACATGTTTCCATCATTTAGTTCTTACCCATATATTTTCTAGATAAATTGAGAGTTTTGAAAATTACCACAATAAAATTAGCACTATTTGTCAAGTCAATGAGTTCAAGTCATTAGATTCCTGAGTGCAGGAGGCTAAGAACATAGGTTACATTACAGTGACATTCAACTTTCTCTGCTTACTGGATATTGAACATCAGATTTTGTTAGCAAAAGAGCAGGCCGAGTGTGAAAGCATGTAAAATCCTTATTATTGTAAGGTTAATAAAACTTATAAATTAGGTGAAAGAAAAATAGCAACACTCACACTTATTGAGAACAGAAGGTAATGCTCATTGAATAGACACATTTCGAAGGGGTAAATTAAACTGAAAGTCTGATATTCCACTTTCTTATAACTTTGAGCAAGTTATTTACTCTCTCTTTTTTACTTTTTTCAGCTGCGAAGGTGGAAATTTTTAGAAATGAACCTCTTGTGTACCACTTTAAGTTCTTTCAGTCTGTGGGATGCAGCAATAGCAGGACTAACAGAGGAGTTCATAGCAATGAAAACTTACATCAAAATAGAAATATTTCAAATAGATTAACAATGAATCTCAAGGAACTAGAAAAGCAAGAACAAACCAAACCCCAAATTAGTAGGAGAGAAATAATGAAGATCAGAGCAGAACTAAACAAAATATAGATGTTAACAAAATACAAATGATGAATGAAATAATTTATTTAAAAAAAAAGATAAACAAAATTGATAAAACGGTAGATAAACTTACCAAGAAAAGGAAAAAAGACCCAAAGAAGCAAAATTGGAAATAAAAAGGGACATTACAACTGATATCACAGAAATGCAAAGATCATCAAAAACTATTGTGAACAACTATATGCTAACAACTTGGAAAACCTAGAGAAAATGGATAAATTCCTGGAAACATACAGCCTACCCAATTTGTTTCAGAAAAAAAAAAAAATAGAAAACCTGAAGAGACCAATAGTGAGTAACAAGATTGAATCAGTAATTAAAAGTCTATCAATAGTGAAAAGCCCAGGACTGGATAAATTCACTGCCGAATTCTACTAACCATATAAAGAAAAACAAATACTCATGCTCCTCAATCTATTCCAAAAATTAGAAGAGAAAAAAATTATCCTTTACTCTTTCTATAAGGCTACCCTGACACCAAAACCAGACAAGAACACAATAAAAAAGTTAAACAACAGTCCAATATCCCTGATGAATATAAATGCAAAAATCCTCAACAAAATACTAGGAAACAAAATTCAACAGCACATCAAAAAGATAATACACAATATTCTAATTTAATTTATGCCAGGTATGCAAGGATGTTTTAACATATGCAAATCAATAAACGTGATACATTACATCAACAGAAAAAAGGACAAAAGCATTAGGATCATCTCAGTAGATGCAGAAAAAGTGTTTGATGAAATTCAACATTTCTTCCTGATAAAGTTCTTTAGAAACTAGGTGGAGAAGGAACACACCATGAAATAATAAAAGCTATATATGAAGAACCCACAGCTAACATCAAACTGAATGGGGAAATGTTTCTAAGAACTGGAAAAATACAAGGATGCCCACTTTCCCATTTTTATTAGACATTATACTAAGTCCTAGTCAGATCAATCAGACAAGAGAAAGAAATAAAGGGCATTTAAATTAGAAAGTAGGAAGTTAAATTGTCCCTCTTTGCAGACATCATAATCTTATATTTATAAAACACAAAAGACTGTATCAAAAAGTTTTGAGATAATAAGCAAATTCAGTAAAGTTCTAGGATACATAATAAACATATAAAATCAGTAGCATTTCTGTATATCCATAAGGAAGTAGCTGAAAAAGTAATAAAGATGGCAATCCCATTTGTAATAGCTACAGAAAAACAAAAAATGTAGAAATGAATTTGACCAAGGAGGTGAAAGTTCTCTATGAAGAAACCTGCAAAACTGATGACAGCAGTTGAAGAGGACATAAACAAATGGAAATGATATTCCAAGCTCATGGATCAGGAGAATTGATATTGTTTAAAGGAGCATACTACTCAGAGCAATCTACATATTCAATGCAAATCTTGTCAAAATACCAATGTAATTATTCACGGAAATAAAAAAAAAAACAAAGTTTGTATAGAATCACAGGATAGTCTTAATAGCCAAAGCATTCCTGAGCGAAAAAGACAAAGCTGGAGGCGTCACGCTACCTGAATTCAAAAAGCAATTCTATAGTGACCAAAATAGCATAGTGTTGGTATAAAAATAGACACATAGATCAAGGGAACAGAATACAAGGCTTAGAAATAGACCCAGATATTTAACACCAACTGATTTTCAACAAAAGCACCAAGAACATACCCTGGGGAAAGTTACTCTGTTCAATAAATGGGGTTTGGAAAAGTAGATATTAATATACAGAAAAATAAAACTGGACTCCTATCTTGCACCATATGCAACAATCAACTCAATAGTAATTAAAGAGTTAAACATAAGACCCCAAACTGTAAAACTACTAAATTAAAATGTAGGGAAAACATTTCATGACATTGGTCTCACCAAAGACTTTATGGCTAAGACCTTCAAAGCACAGACAACTGCATCTCAGCTCATGATTCACTTTCCCCAGAGAGACGTCCCTGACACTCTAAACTCCTAACTGATCAAATCCTCTGCCAAACCTACCCATAACTGAATGCTCTTCTCCTTCACACTCACCAAAGCAAAATACCTATGTATGCAATTATTTGATTACATATGCATGCAGTTACTTGAATAAAATCTATCTTCTCCACCAGAAAAAAAAAAGCATAGACAACTAAAACAAAAATAGACAAATGGAGCTATATTAAACTAAAAAGATTCTGCACAGCAACGGAAAAAACAGAATGAAGAGACAACCACTTGAATGGGAGCAAGTATTCACAAACTATTCTACACATTTGACAAGGGACTAATATCCAGAATGTAAAAGGGACTAATATTCAGAATGTGCAAGGGACTCAAGCAACTCAACAACAACAACAAAACCCCCAAATAATCCCATTAAAATGTGAGTAAAGAACATAAATAGACAAGACTCTAAAGAAAACATACAAATAGACAACAGAAATATAAAAATATGTTCAACATCACTAATCATCAGGGAAATGAAAATCAAAATCACAATGAGATATCATCTTGCCTCAGAATGGCTGTTATTCAAACGACAAAAAATAACAAATGCTGATAAGAATATGGAGAAAGGGGAACTCATACACTGTTAGTGGGGATGTAAATTAGTATAGCCACTATAAAACTAGTATGGAGATTTCTAATAATACTGAAAATAGAACTACCGTGTCATCAAGCAATCATACTACTGGCTATTTATCCAAAGGAAAAGAAAGCAATATTCCAAAGGGGTACTTGCACACACATGTTTATTGCAGCACTATTCACAATAATAAAGATACAAAATTAACCTGTGTCCATCAATGGACAAATGGATAAAGAAAATAAGGTGTATATACATAGTGGAATACTATTTGGTCACAGAACAGTATGAAATCATGCCATTTGCAGCAAAGTAGGTGGAACTGGAGGTCATTATGTTAAGTGAAATTACCCAAGCCCAGGAAGAGAAATATTACATGCTCTTATATTTGGGAACTAAATATGTTGATTTCATGGAGTACAGAGTAGAATGACAGAAATATCTTGGAAGGCTGGGTAGTCAGAAGTAGGGGATGAAGAGAGGTAGGTTAACAGATACAAGCATATAGCTAGATAAAAGGTATAAGTCCTATTGTTTGACAGCTGAGTAGAATGACTATACTTAACAGTAATGTATTGTATATTTCAAAGTAGCAGAAGAGAGGACTTGGATTGTTCATATAAATTGAACAATAAATTGATAATAAACAGTGACAGACACTTCAAACACCTTGAGTTGATCAATATACAGTCTATGCATATAACAAAATATCAATATATCCCATAAATATGTAACGTGTATCAAAACAAATTTTCCAGCCACCTCTTACTCCTGCTTCATTTTTGTGATAACATGGCTTTGACCAGCTTCTTCCCCATATTACCCAACAGCACCTTGCCTCAGAGCCAAAATGCGTGTCTTTTTTCTTGCCCAAGGATTTCTCTAACAGCATAAGACATCAATGGAAATACTGTAATACTCACACATACCTACTCAGATGTCAGGGAATTAATAGCCATTGTACCCTTGTACAATAAGAATGAAAGCCGGTGGCTATTTATTCTTGTTTCACAAAACAGTTCTGAGCTACATGTCAGAAGTCTCAGAAGAGCTTACAAATTCAAGTGCTTATACCTCATAACTGATTTTCATACTACCTTTTTCTCCATCCATTCTTGCTCTTTAGGATCACACTCTGAAACCTTCTGTCTGCAAATATTTGCCTTAGACAGTTGTTTGAAGCATATTCAATCTAAGATTGCTGGTACTATGTTCTTAGAAAAAGAAACCCTTGGGATGGAATTTTTGAGCTTGCTCACAAGTTAGATACAATAGAAATCGATACATGCGGATAAACCCTGGTGAGAAGTAGCAGTATTATGGCAATGTCACAATTAATAAAGCTCTCACCTGTGGAGAGTTGGGATGAATCACAGGTAAATGGTGCAATGTTGAGTTATGTAGGAGTTATGATACATGAGAGGAATGAAGGCAACTTCAATTGTCAAAATTGTGGAGTTGACTAAATTTGCTAACAATATTTGAAATCTTAAGTAAAGGTAATTTCTTAGATTGTCTAATTCTTAATGTTACCTGTGAAAGGAAGCCAGCTTCAACTAAAATAATGACATCTTAATTCCCAGAAGAACAATGTCCTGAAAATAAAGCTGGACTTTATTTGCAAGGGAGACAAAGCTGTAAAGGAGATTCAGCACATAATCTAGAGGTCTCCTGTGTCAACATCAGGGCTCTTATAAAGTAAGAGTAGGTCCTAAGGATTGGGAAGAGAATATTTAGGTGAGCTTCATTCCTTCAGGTGCAATCCACTGAATTCTTCCTGCACCCTAAATGAACTTGTAAGAGGATACCAAGCTCCAGATGAGAAAGCAGCCACTGCACCTTGCTTTCAGTCTTGTGATATCCCGAGCAAGAAGCCTAGCCATTATACGCCCAGATTTCTAACTAGAATAACCATGAACAGATGCTACCTTAAGCCACTTAGTTTGTGACCATTTGTAACAGGTCACCTCTGACTTTGGAATTCAACCTCCTCAAAAAAATCTGTAATTAGGCTAGAACACAGCTATGATGATATCATGAAGCTTAGATACAAAGATTGCTTACAGACAAGAACATAGTCTTGCCAGAAATACCTTGACATAGTTACAGTAAGAAGTTAGATGGGTCAGGAAGGTAGAAAAGTTAAAGAATCACAGTAGTCATCTATGACTATGTTTTCTGAGAAGAAAACTAACATTAGTAAATCCATGAAGAATCCACTGGTGTGGGGGAATATCAGCATCTATAAAATTCTCAGTAATAACTCTGTTTTGCAATTTAAGATTGTCAGTAATAATTGCTGCCATGGAACTGAACTTCTTAGTGTCAGCGTAAATGATAAAATATGAGAATAGCAGAGGTTGGGTGGCAGCACATCATCAGGATGACTGTCAACATTGTGACATTGAGGTCTTAGCAATTACCATAATGAGCAACAAGTTAGAATATGATTGGAATACCTTGTACCGAAGGAACCAATGGCCATAGACAGTGAACTAAGTCGTTCATTGATTTACACTAAAAAAAGAAATAAATGAATAAAACCAAAAAGTTTAAGCCCTGCAAGGAGAAATTTAACATCTACTCCCTCAAAGAAAAACTGGCTCTTACTCATTACCATATCTAAACTAGTTCAAAGACCCAGTCTTTATCAGAAATATATATGATAAATCTTCCCCAGATATTTCCCCAAGGAATTCAGCTGTTTACTAGAGTATGCTTGCACTAGGAGAAAGTGAAATACCAGACATTTTCTAAGGAATGTCAGATATAGAGTCAGCTGAAATTGATAGTAGAGGACAAATAAAAACTATCATGATTTTCCAGTTGAGAGTGGGATATACTTAGATAAATACACTATGTGAACAACATGTGTCAAGAGGGAATTGAATTGTGCATTGGTGTCAGTACATTCAGGAGAGGGTGGCCTAGAGTAGAAAGAAAAAATAAATTGTATTTGTACATTGATTTAATTAATAGTGTTTGAGTATCTACTATTCACCAGGCTGTGGTATACACACTGTAGACATAGTGACAAACAAGGAAAAGAGTATGTGCTTACAGAACCTATATTCTATTTGTGGAGAGGGAGAGACAAGTAAGTAAATTCACTTAAGGAAAGAAAATAGAAAATAAAAGTGGACTCCTGAAGAGGAATTTCTCAGTGACATGAAGAACATAAAACATGTTTTCTATTGCATTTTAGGTTGAATAACTAGGGATATTGAATAACACTGGGGAAGAAAAGCAACAGCAAAGACTCCAAAGCAAAGTTAGTGTTCAAGAAAGAGCCAAGCACTCAGTGGGGCTAGACTTGAGTGAGCTGAGAAGACTCAAAGGCCATCATGTCACTCACATAGTCATAGGCCAGATCTCAGAGGGTCTTAGGCAATAGAGATGACTTTGAATTATTCTAAATGCTGTGAAAGCTATTAGAAGGATTCAAATTTCATTTGATTTGATGAAAGTTTTAAAACTATATGTAATACAGACTTGAGGCTCAGTGTTATGGGTACAGAGAGAGGAAGAGTGAAAGCAGTGAGATCAGTTGGAGATATTACAGTGATCCAGGTAGACTTGATGTTGACCTGAGCAGAGCACATTGATAGAAACAATAAAAAGAGATTAAATTCTGGATATATTTTGAAGTACACTGCAGGACTTGTGAAGGAAAAAGAGAACACACTATCCTAGAATTGTGTTCTTATGAAAAGGTAATGAAGACCTCAGGGAAAGAGGTCACATTTGGAGACACAAATCAGGAGTTCTTTTACTAACATGTTTAAGTGTCCGTGTAGGCAATTTAATACAGAAGTCTATAACCAAGAGAGAATCTGGTTTGGTGATATTAATTTGGTGATCATAGACATAGAGATGGTATTTATGGCCATGTGTCTATGTAAAATTGCCCAAACAACACGTGTGAATAAGAGAAGGCAAAAGGAATGAGCACTGCAAATGCTGACAGATAATAGTCAGAAAGAAGAGGAAGTGACAATGGAAGAACCTATAAGGAACACCCTGTTTGGCAGCACAAAACAGATTTGGTAGCGAATACATAGATAGCTTTGGAAACTTGCCTGTTGCTACCATAACAAGTGTTACTAGTTACCAGTAGGGCACTGATGTTGGAATGCGATGTGGGTACAGTCCATCCTTTAAGCTATAATGAAGTGAATATAGTCACATCCAGGATAAGGTAAAGAATCGACAGATATATTGACAGTGTAGAGATTCAACTAAACTTACCCACATATCTTAGAATTTGTGCAATTCTGTATATAATTTACAATATCCTGAGACCTTGACCAGTGATCATCAGAGCCTTGGTAGTTCCATTCGAAATGTGGAAATGGGTTTTCTCTGGTCTATAACAAATTTTTTATTTTTCAATGCATAAAGAATCTTTATTTCTCAGAAGCAAATCAGGGTGAGCTAATCCTGATGGCACTTGGGATTTTGTAAACAATTTTATATAAAAATTACATTTCCCCTTCTCTCAGCAGACGGTTGCAATTGTTGTTAGAGGAAATCAAGACAAACAAAACGTGGCTGCTGTGCATAAGGTTTCATGAATGAATTCCCACAATAGCTGTTTGCTAAAGGCGATGTTTTATAGTCTTAATTATAAAACCACTGGAAAATCATAGAATTCATATACAAATTCATTTACCTTATTTATTTTTTGCCTTTAGGCACAATATTGTAAACAACCGCATTTGAAATCTGAAACAGGTTTATCTCATATCAGTGTTTATTCATTCCTAGTAAAATGGACTTCCTTCTAGCAGTATGTTATCATGTATAATACTCTGACAAGCCAGCATTTTAATTTCATTAAATGGCACATATTTTATGGCTCCAAATGCTTTTTATTTGTTGCTGAAGAATCTAGTGATTATTATAAAACATGAACTGATTACTAGGAAGATATTTTGGTAAAGTAAGTAATTCACTAATTTTCCACTTTCATAAACATTAGTGCAAATGAATAGAAGACAATTATACAGGAAAGCCACAATATTTTTGCTTCATCACTAAGTTAAAGTCTAGTCATCTCTGAGAAATAGATACTCACTTATTTTGAGCGGAGTGAAATAAACCAAATAAAGCATTTGATGATGGATATCATGAAGTCAAATTAGAAAACTAAACAGATGGATATGTTTTTCCCATATCTGATTTTCACATTTCTTTGGGAAAAAGCAATTCCAGCATTGCATATTAGATTTTTTGTTGTCCAGATTTCAAGTCAAGGTGTAATAGCAGCAGAGATATGAACGTATTAGTGAAATATTAGTTTTCAGGTGTTAGCATTGAAGGTCATAGAGAAAATGGTGATTCCCCCTACTAACCAGTTGATTAAGACTTGAAGTTTGTTCTGTTTTATATCTTTCCTATGTCAAACATATATAAGGAAGTCATAGATGAGCTAAAACTAAACTCTTCTAGGAAAGGAGATCTGAATACCTACTTCTCAAAGATGTACCTTCAAATAACCTCCCTACATTTAATTAGATTTTATAATTCATTTTGGGAAGACAAACTGGTAAATTATTTTATATATATATATATATATATATATATATACACACACACACATATATGTATTATTGCACTTTAGGTTCTGGGGTACATGTGCAGAACATGCAGGATTATTGCATAGGTACATACATGGCAATGTGGCCTATGTATTTATTTACAAAGAGATTTCATGAAGGGAAATAGGGAATGCTATAAAAATTGCCGGAAGAGTTGGAGAAACACACGCTAGTCTAATACGTAAGAAATGGCTCCCAAATCCTAATAACTGGACTGCCAAGAATGCTACTTTCACTGAAGTCACCTCAAAAGCCATTGAGATGATCATCATCCTGCCATGGTTACATTCCAGACAGCAGAAACTCAGAGTTAAGAAGCCATCACTACCACAAATATCTCTTAACATACAAAGCCAGTGCCTGGACTCAGGCCTATGGCAACTGCTTCTCTACAATGAGAAACCTGGAGAAAAGAAGCTGGAATACTTCTGCAGAAAAATTTCAGATCTCCATGACCTTGCCTATCCACAGAGAAGAGCAAAAGAACAAAAAGATGGTATCATTCTCACTTAGATTTTTCTTTTTTTGTTTTTTATTACATTTTAGGTTTTGCGGTACATGTGAAGAACATGCAAGATTGTTGCATAGGTACACACATGGCAGTGTGATTTGCTGTCTTCTACCCATCACTTATATCTGGCATTTCTCCCCATGCTATCTCTCCCCAACTCCCCACCCTCCACTGTCCCTCCCCTATTTCCCCCCAACAGACCCAGTGTGTGATGCTCCCCTCCCTGTGTCCATGTGTTCTCATTGTTCAACACCCACCTTTGAGTGAGAACATGCAGTGTTTGATTTTCTGTTCTTGTGTCAGTTTGCTGAGAATGATGGTTTCCAGGTTCATCCATGTCCC
>CAUYLG010078451.1:0-56962 GCA_963573385.1 Cacajao melanocephalus | reverse complement strand
GGTAATGGTGGACGCCCTTCCCCCCACAGAGCTGGACTGTCCCAGGTCCAGCTGTGCTTGCTGTGAAACTCTCAATCCAGAGCATTTCAGATTGCTGGTCTTTGTGGGGGTGGGACCAGCCGAGCCAGATCACCTGGCTCCATTTCAGCCCCCTGTTTTTCAGTTGAACAGGCAGCTCTGTCTCTCAGGTGTTCCAGTCACCAGTTGAAACGGCGCCTGGATTTGTGTGAGTTTTTCTGCAGAGACCCACTGCGCTGGCTGAAACAGCCACAATGGAGACTCGTGGCACTTTTCCGCCTGGGAACCTCCTGGTCTGTGGGCAGTAAAAACTCGTTTGGAAATTGGGTGATCACTCACCCTCTGCGTTTTCACTGGGAACTGCAATCCAGAGCTGTTCCTGTTTGGCCATCTTGGATCCTCCGACCCGAGTTTTTCTTTAGAGCAATGCAAATGGACTCATCCGCTTGGAAACACTAGAAACTCTTTCATGGACATCCAGAGCAAGTCAACAATGTCTGTAGTGATGTGTGTTCTCTGATTCACCTGTTTTCTTCATTTGCTTCATCATGTCTAGTGTGTTTGTTGGAGCTGCCCCACGGCTGCTAGCCCTGCTACCTTCATCATCTCTTACTGGGTTTCCTTAGCCGTGCCATGTCTTGGAAATAGTCCCTTCTTGAAACTGTCTTCCATCATCCCTGTAGAGACTTCCCTCTGTTTCCTGCCCTGAACCTGACCAATATATCTGTTGTTACCACTATTACTTAACATAGGTTAGCAGGCAGGAGCTGATGAACTTAGGAGAAAGAAATTAAGAATAAAGGTTGTTCATTGTGGAAGACAGTATGGCAATTCCTCAAGGATCTAGAACCAGAAATACCATTTGACTCAGCAATCCCATTACTGGGTATATTCCCAAAGGATTATAAATCATTCTACTATAAAGACATATGCACATGTATGTTTACTGCAGCACTATTTGCACTAGCAAAGACTTGGAACCAACTCAAATGTCCATCAGTGATAGACAGGATAAAGAAAATGTGCCATATATATACCGTGGAATACTATGCAGCCATAAAAAAGAATGAGTTCATGTCCTTTGCAGGGACATGGGTGAAGCTGGAAGCCATCATTCTCAGCAAACTAACACAGGAACAGAAAACCAAACACTGCATGTTCTCACTCATAAGTGGGAGTTAAACAGTGAGAACACATGGACACAGGGACAGGAACATCACAGGGACAGGGGCCTGTTGGTGGTTGGGGGACATGGGGAGGGAAAGCATTAGGACTAATATCTAATACATGTGGGGCTTAAAACCTAGATGATGGGTTGATGGGTGCAGCAAACCACCATGGCACATGTATACCTATGTAACAAACCTGTGCTTTCTGCACATATATCCAAGAACTTAAAGTAAATAAAGAATAAAAGTTGTTAAGGGTGACAAATAAAAGTTGCACCAGATATGGAAAATAGGAAAAGAAAACGATTTCAGTCAATGGTAGACTCAATAAAGAAAATATGGTACACATATACTGCAGAATACTATACAACCATAAAAAAGAACAAAATCATGTCCTTTGCAGCAATATGGATGGAACTGGAGGCCACTATCCTTAGCAAATTAATACACGAGCAGAAAGCCAAATACCACATGTTCTCACTTATAAGTGAGAGCTAAACATTGAGATCACATAGACACAAAGAAGGGAACAACAGAGACACCAGAGACTAATTGAGGGCAGAGGGTGAGAGGACAATGAGGATTGAAAAACTACCTATTAGGTACTACGCTTATTATATGGGTGACGAAATAACCTGTACACCAAACTCACACAGCACGCAGTTTAACCATGTAACAAACCTGCACATAAACCCCCGAACCTAAAATAACAGTTGAAAAGGAAAAAACAAAAAAAAACAAAAAAAAAACGATTGTAATAGAGGAGAGAGATTGGACTGAACCCTGAATATAACAGGAGAGCATCTAGGAATTGGTGGCTAGTGGGCAGGGTGAGGGAATCATTGGATGAAAATTAGTCAAAGAGACTTAATTAGATACGAAGGCTAGGGGGATTCTTGCTGAGCTGGCTTGGCAGAATTCTTACTGAACTGGGCTTGTCAGGCTAAGGACAATAGGCCAAGGATAAGGACTAGTTGAGAAGAGGGCTGGGGGAAGCTCTACTAAAGTTTTGTCAAGGAAGGGGTTCTTTTTTTTTCCTTTTCGGTCAGAGTCTTGCTCTGTCGCCGAGGCTGGAGTTGAGTGATGTGATCTTGGCTCACTGCAACCTCCACCTCCTGGGTTCAAGTGATTCTCCTGCCTCAGCCTCCTGAGTATCTGGGATTACAGGTACACACCACCACGCCCGGCTAATTTTTTTTGTTTTTTTAGTAGACATGGGGTTTCACCATATTGGCCAGGGTAATGTCAAACTCCTGACCTCAAGTGATCCACATCCCTTGGCCTCCCAACGTGTTGGGATTACAGGCTTGAGCCACTGTGCCCGGCCTGGAATTTGGATTTCCAACAAGTTTTCCTAGGTGCTGGTGCTGCTGCTGCTTCTGGTCCAGGGACCACATTTTGAGAACCACTTTATTAAGCCAAGTCCCATAGTGGAATTATTTTTAGATGAAAAAGATCCATTTGAGCTGTTTACCCAGATCAAATTAATTAGGTGCTTGTCAAATCTCCCCATTTCACTTTCTGAAGTGTAAAAATGAAATTAGCTCTAAAATGACTTTCCTTTTATTCCTCCCTCTCTCCTGTCTTTTGAGCATTACTGAACCATGCACAAAGGAGTGTAGTAAAAGGACATTTCTTACCCTGAGCCTGGAAAGGGCATGGCATTTGCAGCCTGGCAGAGTCTGATTTTCACCCCATTCCATCCCATCTGACTTCATGTGAGTGTTTTTGTCTTAATGCCCTCATCTGAAACATGTTGATAACGATTTTCTATCCTAGACAGTAAGCTGATGCAGTTATTTAAAAAGGAGATAGACAAAACAAAGAACCTCACGCATACCCTTGGAAAGAGGATTGTTTTTCTTTCTTCTTGAGAAAATTCCTATAGCATTGATTCAAACTTTATCATTCTTTCCCTGCTTTTTTTTTTTTAATGCTACCACAAAGCTGACGTATGCTAAAAGCAAAATCTGGAGTTTGTAAATCATTGATTTGAGAATTATGTCATGAAGGGGAATAGAAAATAGGGTCTCACTAAAGAAGTGTGCTCATGTATTGACCTTAAATAGTGAATGGCAAAGTTAACCATGATGCCAGTATAGCAGTGTCCAGTGACCCAGCGTTGAATGAAGCCATGGGTAGGAAATTGCCATTCCATTATTAGTTACTTAAAAACAAATTGCTTATATTATTTGTTGTTTTCTGCAGCAGCTTATAAAGTCACAACTCAAATTCATTTTCCTTCCTTTGGAAGATCCTGACCCTGAGATTCCATTAAATATTTATTTAAAAGGACTGGAGGGGGAATAAAATAAAAATATACAGCCTCCCAGTGTTATCTGAGAAATTCCTGCAGATTTTCTGAAACACTTGAAGAATTCATAACCTTAGGCACTCTCATATTAATAATTAATATTATTTGCAAGCTCTGTCCCTATTTCATGTTTTGATTAGAAGCTCAATCTGACTTTTAAGTCATGCCCAGTTCACAATAAAATATGAAGCTGTTGTTTCATTTGCTATCCGACACATCTCTGCTTCTTAATCATTTAAAACACTTCCAAGCAATCACAGATTTTCTAAAACAACAAATCATCATGCACAGAGGCCTCAGGGCAGAGACAGAATTCTCTGTGTGTTAGCATATTTAATCATCCCATTTTGGGGGAGATAATCCATTTTAATATTCTTAGACCCTGTTCCCCTGCTTTATTATTTTCTTCACTTCAAAGATCAACTTGACAATTATTTTTCTTCACAACAAGGTTTATGGTATTACTCTGAATCTGTCTGATTTCATGGCCTTCTGGGTTACTTTCATATGTTATAAATTTCTCATTGGCAGTGTTTATTAGGTGGAAACTTACAACTCGTTGCAGTATTATTCTGCAGAAATTGTTGCTAGGGTTTTCTTAAAAGAGAAAACAAATTAATGTTTTCGGAGGAAGCTGAGGAATAGTTTGCTGTTAGTTTTCAGCAGTCCCCAACTCGTATTCATTCCCTCCCTCCCTCTTCAAAATTCGAAACCCATTGATGAGAATAGGGTTTGAGCACAGAGGTCTTTACTCTAGACTTAGAATAGGGGGCCTTGCAAAGATGCCTAGGCTTCTGGGCTGACACCAAAGCAGCAGGGGGAGCTAGCAGATTTTGAAACAGGAATTGCATTTGGCTGCAAATAACAAACTACTGTCTCATCAAATAGTGGCTTAAGCAGTTTACAGAGTGGCCTAAACAAACACAAAGAAGTCCAGAGACAGGAGGCAGTCTAGAGCTGGTGTGCCAGGAACACCAAGTTATAAGGACTTCTGTCTCTTTGTATCTCCATCTTCACTTTATGCTTCCAAGCTCAAAGTCACCTCATAGTCCAATACAGCTACCAGTGCACCAGCCATCACATCTGCCTTCTTTGCAGCAGGAGGGTTGAAAGGGTGCTTCTCCCAGCCCAAGCAACTCCTTTTGAAAGATCTACCTCAGAAGTCACCTATACATATTTATTTGAATGTCACTGGGCAAAACTTAGTCATATGGCCATATCTGGCTGAAACAGAGACTGAGAAGTTTCGTATTTTGTAACGGAGTTGTGTTACTAAGGAGAAAGGGGAGATGAATACTTGGAGAGACACTAGCAGTGTCTGTCAAAGGTCTGGAGGGGATAGGGGACAGAAGCAAGATGAGCTTCATGTGTGCTCAGTCTCTCAGTTATCATGGACCAGACGCCATGTGCCCTTCATCCTTGATGCAACGAGACAATATAAAACCAATAGAACCTTATCACTACAGTGGTAGAAGGGCAGGGAAGCACCTGAGCCCTTCGGACCACAGGAATGGGGCTTGAAATACAAATTAAACAGAGTTATAGAAAATAAGAAAGCTTTGGTTTCTGAAACACTAGAGGTTATGGATTGAGAGTTGTAGTCATTAGGGATAGAGTATCTAAAAGTTCAAGCTTTGATTAAAATATATGGCTGGGCTCGGTGGCTCACACCTGTAATCCCAGCACTTTAAGAGGCCAAGGCGGGTAGATCATGAAGTCAAGAGATCGAAACCATCCTGGTCAACATAGTGAAACCCTATCTCTACTAAAAATACAAAAATTAGCTGGGCGTGGTGGCACACACCTTTAGTCCAGCTACTTGGGAGGCTGAGGTGGAAGAATCGCTGGAACCCAGGAGGTGGAGGTTGCAGTGAGCTGAAATTATGCCACTGCATTCCAGCCTGGTGACAGAGCAAGACTCTGTGTCAAAAAAAATTGGATGGATGGATGGACAGATAGATAGATAGATAGATGATAGATAGATAGGCAGTTTACAAGTGGCCTAAACAAACACAAAGAAGTCCAGAGGCAGGCTGTCTACAACTGGTGTGCCAGGAACACAAAGTTGTCAGGGACTTGGTTAATTTCCTTGTTGTAAAAATACAACATGTTAGAAGGCTTGAGCAGCATTTTTCTAAAATGATCCACTATTTGTTGAGGACAGGGCTTATCATTTTATCTCTGCAGAGTATCTGACAAACTTAGGCAGTTCATGTATATTTGTTAAATAAATGCATAAATGATGGTAATCTAAGAGATTTTGTCCCGTGTTTGCATGTATATTTGTGTGCTTTTGTATTAGTTAGAACTCCTTCAGTTCCAAGTAATAGAAATTGTAGTCAAAATGCTTAAGATAAAATGTAATTTATTGGCTTTTATAATTTAAACAATGGGCTTCAGGCATGGCTTGATCTAGGGGTTCAACAATCTCATCAGAACAAAGTCTTGTGTTCTTCACTGAACTTCTGTATATATTGATTCTATTTTCAGACAGACTATCCCCTCATGGTGGCAGAATGATGTTAGCAGCTCCATGAAAACTTATCTTTGTAGCTTTGAGTATAGCGAGTAAGAGCACCTTTTCTCAGGCAGCAGCAACAACTGTCCTTCATTGAAGTCTCTACCAGCCTTGATTGTTCTAATTTGGGATCAGAACCCTGCTCAGAATCCATCATTAGGATGTGGCAATCTAATTGGTCAGGCTTCAAGACTCATGCCCACTGTGTCGTTCAGGATTCAGTCAGGAGACAGAATACCATACCAGTTATTTTAACAGGAATAATTTAATACAGGTAAGCCAAATCTAGTCCACTGCCTATTTTTTATAAATAAAGTTTTATTGGAACACAGCTACAACCATATTTAAGCACTGTTTATGGTTGATTCCATGCTAAAATGGCAGAGTGGAGTAGTTGCAACAGAGAGACTGTGAAACCTGCAAGTCTAAAATATTTACTATCTATCCCTTTACAGAAGAAGTTTACTGACTCCTGATTAGGTATAGAAAAGTGACAGTGACATGTTGAAGCCCTAGGGGGAAAAAACACAGGAAGATATCATGAAGGGATACGCTGCAGGAAGCAGGTATCTCTAGGGCAGAAGGAGCAAAGAGAAAAGATTGGAATTATTAAAACTTAGAAGTTTGGAGAAGAGGCCCCACAGAGTCGAAACTTCAGACCTCCAAGGAAGGAATGATTTGGTCCTGATTTTGGTGACATTGAGGGTGCTCAATGAGGCTGGTTTTGTGAGTATTGAAAAAACTGCAAATTGTGATCAACTGCTGTTTCTGGAATAAACCATCACTGCTGAGGCAAAAGAGCATTGCTGGGGAGACCATGATGAGAGAATAGGAAGCAACCACAAGAAAATAACTGCCTCCTCTGGCCTGATTTTCTCAGTGTAGAGTCTCATGGGAGCATCTGTGAAGGGGACATATGGGTGCATCACCAAGCGGAGCATGGACATGTGGGTTTGAAGTTGGAATTTAATTGTTCAAAAACTGGCATAACCCGCTCATTAGCTACACAGTCTTCATCCACACTCTTCTATGCATATTTGAATTTCAGCCAAGAACACAACTCTATGCTTCCACCTAACAACATACAGCTATCTTTCATTCAAGTGAAGACACTTCACCCTCTGCCAACAGTGAGAGGACTCAAAGTCCCAGTAGTCATTGTATACTGATTACCCTCCCAAATCAGAGTCCCAGCAGAATATTCTGTTACTTGGTGACTAAATTGTAAATTTAACTGCTACTAACAAGACTTGTATAAGATATTAGGGGAAAAAATTAGTGCAGTTAGCACACACACACACATACACACACGCATCTTGAGCAAAGAAGTTATTCATAGTTGCTACAATCCTTGCTTCTATAACCGGCCGTAAGTATGCAGCTGATAGGAGTTTCTTCTACAACCAGCCTGTGTTTTGTTTGTTCTCAGCTAAGCCCTCAACTGGAAAGGTCCATTACCTAGCAGTGAAATCCAAGTTTCCGTTCCTGAAGGATTGGGATTCTCAATGATCCTATCTTTTCTTTTTACTGTGTGTGTGTGTGTGTGAGATTGTATTTTTCCATGGAAGTACTGAGAGGAACTCCAGAAAACTCTGGTCCAGAAACAAGCCTTCCTGCTCTTAAAGTGTCATAGCAACCCTATTTCCCTTTGATGACCAGGATCAATCTCCCCAGCCAGTAGAGGTGCATCCTTCTTTGCTTTTTAGTTTGGTAGCATAAGAAGCTGGTCCGTGATGGCCAGGCATGGTGGCTCATGCCTGTAATCCCAGCATTTTGGGAGGCCAAGGCAGGTGGATCATGAGGTCAGGAGTTCGAGACCAGCCTGGTCAATATAATGAAACCCTGTCTCTACGAAAAATACAAAAATTAGCCAGGGGTGACGTCATGCCTGTAATCCCAGCTACTCGGGAGGCTGAGGCAGGACAATCACTTGAACCTGGGAGGCAGAGGTTGCAGTGAGCCGAGAGCATGCCACTGCATTCCATCCTGGGTGACAGACCAAGATGCTATCTCAAAAAGGAAAAAAAAAAAGAAGTTGGTCCGTGTTGGGCAGGTCTACGTAAACCTGCCCGCAAAGTCCGAGGAAGCTGAAAGGCTGAAGGAAAGGGCTAAAAATTTCAGTTTCTTAGAAAGAAACATTTAATAGGGATTTATGAACAGAAGCCATTTTTGTGTATTGGGCAGTGGTGAGACAAGATGATGGGTCCCTGTGTCATTATCGACCCAGACCTAGGGTTTCTGTACCATAGGGGAAGGGTGGTTCAGAAGGGATAGGGAGGACCACTGAGATATGAGAGCAGCAAGGTTTTTTGATCTAAGACTAGAATTTATAGGAAGTACATGGTGTTACATAAGGAGCCATTGATAAACTGGAAATCTTAGAGGACTTTTGGGAACTGGAATTAATCAGAAGTTAACATGGTTCATTAGTATCCAAGGTGGAACTGCTTTGGCCTCCACAGAAGTAAAAAATGTTTGGGTGGTAATCTCATCTTCTAATTCAATGGAATCATTCTTGTGTCCCCTGGCACAAGCATTTCCCTCTTTACGACAAAGATCTCCAATGTAGCAGAGCTTAAAGTTGCCAGGATGAGAAGCAAAAAAATCCTCCAAGTGGATCATTGGATGTCATAGTGAGAGGAGCCAAACCTACTTCCACACTTCGATTCCTTCCCCACATGATCTGAAGTCAAAATTGGGTACTGTGATGGCTCACCTCATTTTTCATTCTTGTGACGGCGTTTTGCATGGGGTTAGTTGTTAAAATGTGGTGTTCTTATGGGGGGTATGGGTAGGGTGAATGGTACAGGCTTCTATTCGGCCATCCTGCTTGCCTCCTCCCATGTAATCTGGCTGTAGGATAAGCAGCACGAGAAATTGGCTGCTGAATCGAAGCATAGATTGTATCCTGTAGGTAGAACTCCATCCTTTCTGGTTGCCATTTTCTCAAAGGCTTTGTAACTAAGCCTTCAGTAGACTATTCCTCCATTCTGTTAGGCCAGCTCCTCCTAGATGATGGAGTGTATGGCAGAGCCAGAGAATTCCATGGGTCTGAGCCAAATGACGCATTTATGTTTTTATGAGAGGCATTTCTTAATCAGGAGCAATGTAGGGGCAAGGTTGTGACATGGAATAAAGCATTCCTTGAGTTCATAAATGGTGGTGTCAGCAAAAGCATTACAGAGATAGAAGATGAACCTACAAATGTCTATTTCAGTGAAAATGAATGTTTGCCCCTGCTGGGATAGAAGGGGTCCGATGTAGTCATTCTGCCACTGGTTGTTGGCTGGTCTCCCCAAGGAATGATGCAATAGTGAACTTCCATGTTGGTCTCTGCTGCTGGCAGAGTTGGCACCTGGTTAGTCTTGGTTGAGGAAAGTCCATGTTGTTGAAGCCATGCATGCTCTCCATCCCTGCCACCCAGGACGGTTTGCATGCGAACCCAGGCACTGAGATGGCTGGTGAAAGAAGTTGACCAGCATCCATAGAGCTTCCCAACTTGTCTACAAGGTTATTGATAACACTCTTTACTGTGGATTTGTGTCTCACATCAATCTTTTTTTTTTTTGCGGGGGGGCGGGGGATGCAATCTCACTCTGTCACCCAGGCTAGAGTGCAATGACATGATCTTGGCTCACTACAACCTCCCCCTCCTGGGTTCAAGTGATTCTCCTGCCTCAGCCTCCCAATTAGCTGAGATTACAGGTGTGCACCACCACATCCAGCTAATTTTTGTATTTTTAGTAGAGATGGGATTTCAGCATGTTAGTCAGGCCACTCTTGATCTCCTGACCTTAGGAGATCCACCCGTCTCGGCCTTCCAAAATGCTGGAATTACAGGCACAAGCCACTGCACCTGGCCTCACTTAGATTATTGTAAGCCTTTTCCAAGATGTTCATCCACGTACTCCTCCTGCAGGACTCCCTGTCACCAGCCTTTCAAGTCTGTTTTCTCTAAGTACCTAACCATCCAGCCAAATCATCAGCAACTGCCCACATATTGGTGTAGTTCATAGATTCTGATTCTCTCTGGGTTCAGAAAAAATGAACAACCAAAGGTACTGCTCAAAGTTGTGAGCACTGGAAGATTCTGCTTCACTGCTGTCCTTTTGGGCCACTTTTCAGTTGGGCTAGATGAATGTAGCTGTCCACTTCTGTGAGTATCAGGAATGTCAAGCCCCTGTCTTCTGTTTTGCTATTTCCCATCACTCTATCTTTCAGGCTTGAGTCTTTGGCTCAGCTAGAATGCCTTTTCTTCTCTGTCTGCCTATGAATCCACTCCAAGCAATGCTGCATCTGGTTAGTGCTGTACCCAGGGAGATGTCTGCTGTTGTACTTGGTTTCAGTGCATTTATTGTCGATGCTACCCAAGTATCAACTGGGGTCTCCTGGCCTCCTTAGGATCCAGAGTGCATCAGCTTCAGCTTGATCCACATCCCTTTGGAGTCCAAACCCCTCCTCAAAATGCCTGCGCATTTTCAGATAGCTCACATTCTCCACCTCTTGTTTGCAAATCAGAATTTTGCACACTTTCTTTGACTTTTACCATGTTAACCTGTTGTGAAATTAAGCTCTGTTCTCATTGCATAGCAGTCTATTTAATTTAATTCAGTTTAAGTTATTTTAGATCTAGAGGGTATAAGCACGTGTTTGTTACATGGGTATATCATGTAATGGTAATGGTGACAATCAGACTTCTAGTGTACCTGTCACCCAAATATTGAACATTGTAGCCAGTAGGTAATTTTTCAACCTTCACCCCTGCTGCTCACCATCTTCCCTTTTGGAGTCCCCAGGATCTCTATTTCCATATTTATGTCCACGTGTGACCATTGTTTACCTCCCATTTATAAGTGAGAATACGTTGCATGCCATTTTAGATGCATTTTTTTTCTTTTTGTTTTGTCTACCAAGTTTATTTTTTTGTAAATAGCAGTGACTTGCAAACTTTTTCTATAAAGGGTCAGATGGCAAATACTTTTGGCTTTGGGGGACCCTACGATCTCTGTTGTAACTACTCAATGTGCTGCTGTAGGGCAAAAACAGCCATGGGCAAGCAAATGAGTATGGCTGTGTTTCAACAACGGTGTATTGATAAAACCTGGTGGCAGGCTTGACTCAGCTGGTCCATGGGCTGTAGTTTGCTCATCTCCAGTAGATAAGAAGGCTATATAGTTTTGGTACATTAAAATTACACCTTTAGTCTGTTATCTCACGTCCTCTCGTTTGTTTTTTTTTTTTTTTTTTCAGTTGGTTCTGAGAGCCTGGGGTTTTCAGTTATACAAGTCACATCACACAACAAGAACTACCTCCTTGGGCCAGGCTCGGTGGCTCACGCCTGTAATCCCAGCACTTTGGGAGGCCAAGGTGGACAGATCACAAGGTCAGGAGTTTTAGACCAGCCTGGCCAATATGGTGAAACCCTGGCTGGTCTATAAATACAAAAATAAGTCAGGCATGGTGGCGGGCACTGTAGTTCCAGCTGTTCTGGAGGCTGAGGCATGAGAATAGCTTGAACCTGGGAGGCAGAAGTTGCAGTGAGCCGAGATCACGCCACTGCACTCCAGGCTGGGCGACAGAGTGATACTCCATCTCAAAAAAAAAAAAAAGAAATGCAGATTCTGGGCTTCACTCCAGAGCAACTGTATTAGTCCATTCTCATATTGCTATACAGAACTACCTGAGACTGGGTAGTTTGTAAAGAAAAGATATCTAATTGACTCACAGTTCTGCAAGCTATACAGGAGGCATGGCTGGGAAGACCTCAGGAAACTTACAATCATGGCAGAAGGCAAAAGCACATCTTCACATGGTGACAGGAGAGAGAGAGAAAGAGAGCAAAGTGCTACACACTTTTAAACAACCACATCTCATGAGAACTCTATCACCAGACAGCACTAGGGGAATGGTGCTAAACCATTAAAAATGACCTCCATGAGCCAGTCACCTCCCACCAGGCCCCACCTCCAACACTGGGGGATTACAATTCAACATGAGATTTGGGTGGGGACACAGAGCCAAACCATATCAGGCAACCGAATCTGAAACTCTGGGGAGTGAGTCCAGCAATTGAGTCCCCACAAGCCCACCTGGTGAGTCTGATGATCTCACGCTGAAGTCTGAGAAACAGACTTGAAACTGACTTAGCAGAAATCCTGCACTACCTCCATAACCTTTCTGCACTTGGACAAGTCACTTATTTCCCCAAGGCTTAATCTCTAGATCTGTTAAAGATAATGAGTGCTTCTCAAGACTGTCAAGGTTATGAACAACAGAGAGAGACTGAGAAGACTGTCACAGACCAGGCAAGACTGGGGAGCATGGTGACTGCATCCAGAGTGATGCTGTAGCTGGGACTCAGGAGCAGAAGGAGGACATCAATGGAATAACTGGTGAAATCCAAATAAAGTCTGGAATTTGGTCAACAGCAACTTAACAATGTCAATTTCTTAGTTTCAACACGTACCACAGTAGTAGAAGATGTTGACAATGGAGAAAACAGGATGGTGGGAATACTGGAACTCTCTGCATTATCTTTGCAACTTCTTTGTAAATGTAAAACTATCCTAAAATTAAAAGTTTATCTTAGAAATAGAAATAATGTTACCTAATTTTTACAGATATCATGATGAGTAAGGATAATACCATCAGTAAAGTGCTCAGCATGTAATGGATACCTAACAAAGAATAGCCATTTTTAGTTCTTTGAGGAATCGCCACACTGCTTTCCACAAGGCTGAACTAATTTACATTTCCACCAGCAGTGTGTAAGTGTTCTCTTTTCTCCACCACCTGGACAGCATCAGTTATTTTTTGACTTTTTAATAAGCCATTCTGATTGGTGTGAGATGGTATCTCCCTGTGGTTTTAATTTGCATTTCTCTAGTGATTAGTGATATTGAACATTTTTGTATGTTTGTTGGCTACATGTATGTCTTCTTTTGAAAGCTGTCTGCTCGTGTCCTTTGCCCATTTTTAGTGGGGTTGTTTGTCTTTTGCTTATAAATTTATTTAAGTTCCTTATAGATTCTGAATATTAAACCTTTGTTCATTGCAGCACTATTCACAATAGCAAAGACATGGCGCCAAGCTAAATGCCCATTGGTGGTAGACTGGATAAAGAAAATGTGGTACATATACACTGTGGAATACTATGCAGCCATAAGTAAAAAGAATGAGATCATGTCCTTTGCAGGAACATGGGTGGAGCGGAGGCCATTATCTTTAGTAAACTAATGCAGGAAAAGAAAACCAAATACTGAATGTTCTCACTTATAAGTAGGAGCTAAATAAGGAAAACCAATGGGCACCAAGAGGGGAACAATAGACACAGGAGCCTATTTGAGGGAGGAGGGTTGCAGGAGAGAGAGGATTGGGAAAAATAACTACTGAGTATTATGCTTAGTACCTGGGTGGCAAAAATGGTCTATATGCCAAGCCCCTGTGACACGAGTTTGTCTGTATTAACAAACCTACACATGGACCCCTAAACCTAAAATAAAAGTTAAAAAATAAAAATAAATAGAAGAAGAGCTGTGATGGAACTGGCTTTGCCTTGGGCTGGGGACATCTTTCCTCACCCCCATCCCTGCGTCAAACAGTAAGTAGGTGCAGTAGCTTTGTGTCATACCTGAGCTCCTTTCTTCCCTCTCCCCATTCTGAAAAACCTCCTCCCAAGCAGAGAACAGCAGAAGCCTTCGCACACTGATACAGCAAATTTTGAGTGGCTTGGATCAAGATTTATTGTCAACAGCCCAGTACATAACAGCTGCTTGCATTTCTTATCCCTCCATCGCCTCTTGAATGTCAAGTCTCTTAGCTGAAAGAACATCCTTCATTTGGCTATGCTTGTTTTCAGAATTATTTTTTGCACAATTTTATCTCTTCGGCCCACCCATCCTCTACTTCTGGTCTTCCTATGTAGGAGACAGGTTAATGTCAAACGTTACCTAGTTAGAGCCAATGTATCTGGTTCACATGAGCTTGTCCATAATTACTCTCCGGGTAGAGTCCTTCCATGTTTTCTTCTGCCTGGCCTTTGGCTCTGTTTGTAAATGTGTAGTAACCAGAAATGAATTTATCTCCTTTCAGTTCCTTTCTAGATTCTAGCTAGAGGAGATGACATGCCAACATCATTCTAAAGCCACTTTTTTCCTCTTACAAGTGTGTTTCGTAGATCCTACCCTTGTTCCTCATTTATAGTCTGTCCTAGGTAGACTAGCTGAATAAATTCAGTGCCCACAAGGTGCACATTTGTCACCAAAAGTTGACAGCAAAAGCATCATCTCAGTGAAAAAGCAGCGGGAGAAAGGGAGAGAAAGAAGGCCAGAGGGCACTTCCTTCCCCATCAAAATAAGAGTGATGAGGCACCTTGAAGAGTCCATTCTTAGAATTTGTTTCAGAGACAGAGTCAACCATAACTTTCTGATTTTATTTTTCTACTATTGTTTGTTTTGCTTTGAATACACCTGTTTTGACTATGCCACCGTAAAGCAACGATTTATGCCCCAAGTAGACACTGATTTATCACTGAACCACATTAAATATGATCTCCACTACAACTCTTTTCAAACATCACCCCATCCCTACCTGCTGGGCTCTCTTTAGAGAGAATGGAAAAGTGTCAAAGCACAGCTGAGGATTTCAGCGTGGCATGGGCCGGAGTCTGTGTCCTGGTGTGTCTACCCACCTGGCATGAAGTCTCCAGCAAAGTTCAGAGAAGAGCAACATTTCTGAACTAAGAGTTTAAACTCAGGGGTTGGCAATGCTGGCATTTCTATCTAATTTGAAAAAGCTAAGGATTTACAAAGCAAAATCTTCTTCTCCTGTCTAACCTTCCTAACACCTTCCTGCCAGAAACTCAAGCTTCCACCGTGATTCCTGAGACCACATCTCTCATGTCTCTCTGACAACTGGCACAGCTAGGCACTGAGTGGCATCTGTATGAACAGCCCGCATAAACTGAGTGCTGTACCCTAGCCTTCACTCCAAGTGCCTCTCCAGTAATAACTTGTTAAATCCTCCTAACAATTCCAGAAGGTGGGGACTGCTGTGATTCCCATTTTACAGATGAGAAAACTGATGCCCAAAGAAGGTAAGGAAGCTGCCCAGAAACACACAGTTAGGGGTGATGGAGAGAGGATTTAAATTCAGGCAGTCTGCATGCATTCTTCCTTGGAAAGCCTGCCCTGAGCTTCAATTTCGGAGTCTCACGCTGTGGCATAAAGTGAGATGAGGGCAAGGAAGGTAAATTCCCTAGCATGCTGGAAGGAAAGCAGATCAATTTCTATACAAGGCAAGCATCAGACGGAAGCAAAATCCTGGCTCAGAAAGAACTTTTTTAAAAAATTGTTTTGATCAGTATAACCGGAGGGAAATTAAAGCTGTACCAAAAGCCCAGGCTGGGTACAATCATTATGGGAAACATCTTTTTTCCCCTTTGGTATCAAGCAAATTAATAGATTCAAACTATGGCAAATTCCACAAATGTCAGTATACAATAGGTAAGGTTTTTTTTTTTTAAATTTCTTCTTAAAAAGTTGGAGGGAGATACATGTGCAGAATGTGCAGGTTTGTTGCAGAGGTATACATGTGCCACAGTGGTTTGCTGAACCTATTAACCTGTCCTCTGAGTTCCCTCCCTTCACCCCCCAGCCCCCAAAAGGCCCTGGGTGTGTGTTGTTCCCCTCTCTGTGTCCATGTGTTCTCAATGTTCAGCTCCCACTTATGAGTGAGAACATGTGATGTTTGGTTTTCAATCCCTGTTAGTTTGCTGAGGATGATGATTTCTATCTTCATCCATGTCCCTGCAAAAGACATGATCTTTTTTATGGCTGCATAGTATTCCATGGTGTATATGTGCCACATTTTCTTTATCCAGTCTATAATTGATGGGCATTCGGATTGGTTCCATGTCTTTGCTATTGCAAATAGTGATGCGATAAACATACGTGTGCATGTGTCTTCATAGTAGAATGATTTATATTCCTTTGGGTATATACCCAGTAATAGGATTGCTGGGTCAAATGGTATTTTTGGTTCCAGATCCTTGAGGAATCACCACACTGTCTTCCACAATGGTTGAACTAATTTACACTCCTACCAACAGTATAAAAGTGTTCCTATTTCTCCACAGCCTTACCAGCATCTGTTGTTTCCTGACTTTTTAATAACCACCATTCTGACTGGTGTAAGATGGTGTCTCATTGTGGTTTTGATTTGCATTTCTCTGATGATCAGTGATGTTAAGCTTTTTTTCACATGTTTTTTGACTGTGGAAATGTCTTCTTTTGAGAAGTGTTCATATCATTTGCCCACTTTTTGATGGGGTTGTTTGCCTTTTTCTTGTAAGTATGTTTCAGTTTGAATAAGGTAAGATTTTGAGTCTCCCCAAACATGTCTCCCTTTGCACTGCTGTTCCCTCTGCCAGAAATACCTTTCTTCCCCTTCCCATTTAATAGGCTTGCTCTCACCCTGAAGCCCCAACTGAAACATGGCCACTTTATGAAGTTTTCCCCCAGCTCCCTTCTCTCTGCTTCCAAAAGACTCTGGCTCTACCTCCTCAATCATGTTTATCATGCTTCATAGTGCAGGGACTGCAACTTACTATGCTGCAAGATCATGTAAGTAAACAAAGTGGATGAGGCAGACAGTAGGGAGTAGTGGGGAGTAGGTCAATAAGGTTTGGCTCTGTGTCCCCATCCAAATCTCACCTTGAATTACAATCCCCATAATCCTCACGTGTCAAGGGCGGGACCAGGTGGAGGTAACTGAATCATGGGGGTGGTTTCCCTCATGCTGTTCTCGTGATCATGAGTGAATTCTTATGCGATCTGATGGTTGTATAATCATCTGGCATTGTCCCTGCTTGCACTTACTCCATCCTGCCACCCTGTGAAGAAGGTGCCTGCTTCTCCTTTGCTTTCTGCCATGCCTGTAAGTTTCCTGAGGCCTCCCCAGCAATGCGGAACTGAGTCAATTAAAGCTCTTTCCTTCATAAATTACCCAGTCTTTGGTATTTCTTCATAGTAGTGTAAGAAGAAACTAATACATATAAGGACTGAAGAGAATTTGCCTTGCTACAGGGAGGAAACACCACTCAGCTCCAACCAATTATTGCCATGTGTGAGTACTAGTCGTATATTGCCTAATGTGATATTTTTCAAGGGAAACCAGTGATCCATGTATATGGGAAAGATCCCTTAGTTTTTCAATGTTGGCATCTGAGTTTTTAAATGTTTTAAACCCTGTGCAGGCCATCAGTAACCTGTGCCTACTGGTTACTTGCTTGTGTGTCTTCCTCTAAAACTAAATATTGAGACTCTTAGAGGTTTGACTGTAGTTAAGAAATGTTCAAATCCTGGGTCTGCGACTTGCCAGGCTGAGCAACATATAGTACATTATTTAACTTCTTTCAGTGTTCTCATCCTTCATAAATTCATAATAATGCCTACTCTCTAGAGTTTCTGTGAAAGTCCATTGGCTAATATGAATAGCTAATATGAGCTTGGCACAAGATAAATGCCCAGTAACTGTTAGTCATCAACATTCTTATCATTGTCATCACCATCACCATCATCATCATCACTGTAACATCACCACTGTCATCATCACCTCCATCATTGTCCACATCATCACCGCCATCATGTCATCATCATCATAATCATCACCACTATTATCATAGTCAACACCATCACATCACCATCATTGTCCACACCATCACCATCCCCATTATCATCACTGTCAACACCGTCACCATAATTACTATCGTCATTGTCAACATCAGCATCACCGTCACCATCATTAACATTGTCAACACCATCACCATCATCACCATTGTCAACACCATCACCATCATCATCATCATCACCATCATCACCACCATCATTCACCATCATCACCATCATCACTGTCAACATCATTGTCATTGTCATCACCATCATTATTCATCACCATCATCATCATCACTATTATCATCACCATTGTCATCAGCAGCAGCAGCAAAAGCAGCAGCAGCAGCATCACTGTCACCATTAGCATCAACATCATTATCACCATCATCATTATCATCTTTATATCCCCACTACCTAGCACAATACCTGTTATATAACAGGCTGTGTATTCCATGTTTATTAAGTTGAGAAATGTTAACATTTGAATGGAGGGCTAAAATTACAATATTGAAATAGGAAGTTAGAAAACTTCCAATCTGTTACACATCTTCCAATCTCTTCAAGGTCTCCAAGGCAGTTTGGCTCTATGGTCAGATGTATTTCCAGGTAATTGAGTAGAAATATGTTTGTTAAACACAGCTATCTCTAGAACTTGGACCTGTTATAATTCTCTCCTAATAAACCTGTAGTTGATATGATAGAGAACTAACTGGCAATGTGCCTAGCTAAAATGCTCACTTTCAGATTTCCTTACAACTCGAGGTGGCTAGTGATACAGTTCTGGCCAATGAGATATAGATGGGTATCCCTGAGGAAGCTTCTCCTTCTCCAAGCAAAAGATTCTCAAGGAGAAAGTGCTTTTTCCCGTTACCCTTCATCCTTTTCCCTTCCTCCTGCCTGCAATGTACAAATAACACCCAGAGGTACAGCAGCCATCCTGAGACCTTGAGGACAAAAGCCAAACACAAAAGGTGGCAGAGCAAGAAGATAGAAGGAGCCAGGTTCTGGGAAGACTCCCTTGAGCAGCTGTTGCAGTTAGTTCAGCCATAAAGCTTGTTTTGAATTTATTTCAATGTAACTGATATCATAGAGAACAATCTAGGAATAGTACAAATTTTATTTTTGCTTGCTGTAATTTCATTTGTGAAAAACACTAGAAAAATGCAGAATATGGAAATCAGCTGAACTGAGCTGTGTAGGAATTAAAAAGAAGGGCACACACATGCATGCACACACACACGCATCTCAAACATTTACCCACTATTTCAGTTCATGTGTGTTATGAACCATACCCATCTACAACTTTCTATCTCATTTCAGATAACCATCCTTCCACCCCTTCACCTTAATTTGTAAGCTGCAGCCTTCCAACACCTATTTCCACAAGCAAACGTCAGGTCATTTTCAAGGTGAAGTGCCATATTTATTGCAGTATTTATGTATTGCTCAACCTTTTAACATGTATAAAAATATGCTACTTTTCAATCAGACTTCCATCTTTTTTTATTTTTATGAGTACATAGCAGGTGTATATATTGATAGGACACATGAGATACCCTGATACAGTTATGCAGTGCATAATAATCACATCATGGAGAAAGGAGCATCCATCCCCTCAAGCATTTACCTTTTGTGTTAGAAACAATCCAATTATACATTTTTAGTTATTTTTAAATATACAACTAAATTATTATTGACTATAGTCCCCCTGCTGTGCTATCAAATACTAGGTCCTACTCATTCTTTCTATCTTTAGTTTGTATCCATTAACTATCCATACTTCCCCCCGACACCACAGCCTCTCCCGTTACCCTTCCCAGCCTCTGGTAACCTGGACTTTCTTCTTTTGTTTGTGTGTCCCTGACAAAGTTTTTGAGTGTTGTGGCCCAATCCCATTTTTCCCTTAAGCTTGAGGTTTTTCTGTTTCTTGTTTTTTGTGGGTTTTTTTGTTGTTGTTGTTGTTGTTTTGAGATGAAGTCTCATTCTGTCGCCCAGGCTGGAATGCAGTGGCACGATCTCAGCTCACTGCAACCTCCCAGGTTCAAGTGATTCTCCTGCCTCAGCCTCCTGAATAGCTGGGATCACAGGTGCCGCTACCACACCCAGCTAATTTTTGAATTTTTGGTAGAGACGGGATTTCGCCATGTTGGCCAGGCTAGTCTCGAACTCCTGACTTCAGGTGATCCACCCAACTCGGTCTCCCAAAGTGCTAGGATTAAAGGTGTGAACCACCTCATCTGGCCAAGCTTGATGTTTTTATTGTGCAATTTTGCATAATGCTGTGATTCTGAGTGCCTATGTCCTGTTATAGCAGAACTCACTGTACTGGTTTGGACTGCTTTGCTCTGGACTTCTTGTCACATGAAAAAAAGTTCCAGTGTTTAAACCTCTATTACGTACAGCCATACACATCCCTGACTGATACATTGATATGTCAAATCTAGCATTAGAACTTCTGACATTTGGCAAGATTGACAAAGAATCTTATTCGGGCCATATTTAGAATACCAGATTGCACAGCCCAAAGGTTAAAGGTCTCCCCGAGTAAGTGTCCCTCCATATTCCTCCCCCACACTATAAGTGCCAATCACATGTGAGTGGGGGACCACAGTGCCATGTCAGAAAGTGGGAGAAAGTGATGTGAGGACTTCAGAAGCTATCATCATTTGGAATTTATAAAAATCCGTGTGAAACCTTTTCTTAAGTGAGGCTGGGGTGAGGGCATTTTATGAGGCCCATGTTGTGGGATGTTGGGATTCTCCCTAGAGTGGTGAGGGGCCCTTCCTGGTTGATTCATTGAGCTTGGGGCTTTTCCTACTATTGACACTGCCACTTGAACAATTAACTGCAGCAGCTACTAGTGACCTAAGAAAGGGGTCAAGAAGGCTTCTAATATGGGCTTTCATTTGAGGTTCAATTTTTCAATAATACATTGAAAAAGCTGTGTGTGGGCCGGGCACAGTGGCTTACACCTATAATCCCAGCACTTTGGGAGGCTGAGGTGGGCAGATCACAAGGTCAGGAAATCGAGATCATCCTGGTTAACACGATGAAACCCTGTCTCCACTGAAAATACAAAAAATTAGCCAGGCACGGTGACACATGCCTGTAGCCCCAGCTACTCAGGAGGCTGAGGCAGGAGAATCACCTGAACCTGGGAGGCAGAGGGTGCGGTGAGCCAAGATCGCACCACTGCACTCCAGCCTGGGTGACAGAGCGAGACTGCATCTCAAAAAGAAAAGAAAGGAAAAGAAAGAAAAAGCTGTGTGGGAAAAGTGATTCACAGAGTGGCACCTCACCCCTTTGCTCTCCACCCCACATCCGGATAGCTGGGTTATCTAGCCCCATTTAGATTCCCCTGATCTGTGGCATCTTCCCCGTCTCCCCAAGCCAGAGATGCCCCCAAGCTAATATTGGCCTGAGCACCAATAGTTACTTTTACTGCTTGATATGGTTTGGCTGTGCCCCCAGCCAAATATCTTGCTGAATTGTAGCTCCCATAATCCCCATGTCACGGGAAGTAGCCAATGGGAAGTAATTGAATCATGGGGTGGGTTTTTCCCATGCTGTTGTCACGATAGTGAGTAAGTCTCACGAGATCTGATGGTTTCATAAAGGACAGTTTCCCTGTGCACGCTCTCTTACCTGCCACTGTATAAGAGGTGCCTTTGTTCCATCTTCACATTCCGCCACAATTGTGAAGCATGTGAAATTGTTAGTCTATTAAATCTCTTTTTCTTTGTAAATCACCTAGTCTTGGGTATTTCTTCATAGCAGTATGAAAATGGACTAATACACAGCTCTTACTTGTTTCTCACTGGGAGAGGAATAAGATGCATAGACATTTGGAATTTTGTAAAAATGGTAATGTCAGATTTTTATTTCATTTATTTATTTGTTTCATGTATTTATTCATTTATTCATTCATTTACTTATGTGTTTTGAGACAGGGTCTCTGTCATCCAGGTGGAGCTCAAGCCATCCTCCTGTCTAAGCCTCCCGAGCAGCTGGAGGGTGCTTCCCATCACCACACCTAGCTAATTTTTTTGTTGTTTTGTAGAGATGCAGTCTCACTATTTTGCCAAGGTTGGTCTTGAATCCTGGCCTCAAGCGATCCTCCCACCTTGACCTCCCAAAGTGCTGGGATTACAGGAGTACCCCACCACACCCAGCCCATGTCAGATTTTTAGAAGTTTTAGGCATGTCTTCATGAACCACACATGTCTAAGTGAGCTTTCTAGTCCAGCTTTGGGTTCATCATATAACCAAAAATGTCCAATTTGTATAAACAGATCAATCACTTATTCTCTGAACTCAGTAGTCTTTGTCTTAATTTATAGTACCCTAGGGCAATAGCTACAAAAGAGGACTGAATCCTGGGAGCCATGACAGAATGATAGAATGAAAGTTTTCATATCCTGCCCTCCCATCTGCCACAGTAGCTTCTCCCTTTTCATTTCCAGTGCCCCCACCTTCCCTACAAGGTAGTGATGAAGGCATACCATGAGTAGTCCCCTGTGCTGCTCCCTCTGAAAGGGGTTATTCCACAAGAGGCAGAGAGTGTCCCTGATGGTCAGGAAAGCCTGCCCAACAGCAAAAGCGTCAACGATTTGAGCGACACAGGGGAGGTGGAAGGAAAGAAAGTGTGCTGGAAACTGACAAAAACTGTTGGCCTCAAGTCCTTGAGCGAATACACCTGATTAAAGTCTCTCTGAAGAGAGTGAGGGAGGACAGCCAGCAGCCTCCTTCCTGATGTGGCTCCTAGTGAGTGCTGTTACTACATAGCACTGACATTTAGTACATTCTTGAGGTTAAGCCACCATCCCCATGATCTGGCTTTAGACATCTTTTGTCCTCCTAAAGGAAACCTCCTACCCACTACACAGTAACTCCTCTTCTCCTTTTCTCATCAGCCCCTTGTAACCTCTCATCTACTTTCTGTCTCTATGAATTTGCCTATAAGTGGGATCATACAGTATTTGTTCTTTTGTGTCTGGCTTATTTCACTTACTGTAACATTTTTAAGGACCATCGATGTAGCATATGTCAGAACTTCATTTATTTTCATGGCTAAATAATATTCTATTGTCAGTATGTAATACCTCATGTTTATTCATTCTTCTGTTAGTGAACATCTAGGTCATTTCCACCTTTTGGCTATGAGCATTGGCGTGCAAGTATCTGTATGAGTCCCTGCTTTCAATTCTTTGGGGTATATACCTAGGAGCAGAATTTGTGGTTCATAGGGCAATTCTGTTTAGCTTTTTGGAAAACCTCCAATCTTTTTTCCACAGCAGCCACACCATTTTACATTCCCACTAGTAATGTGCAAAGATTCCAGTTTCTGTAATTCTCACCAAAGCTTGTTACTTTTGTTTTTATTAGCATCATTATCATTATTATTCTTGCCATCCTAGTGGTTATAAAGTTGTATGTCATTTTGGTTTTGATTTGCATTTCCCTATTGACTAATGACTTGCAATAGTTTTACATGTATTTTGGCCATTTGTATATTTTCTTTGGAAAAAGTGTCTATTCAAGCTTTTTGCTCATTTTTAATTGAGATGTTTGGAGAGAAATATTCTTGATGTTATCTGAGTCCCTGGATTCAACCATACCTGAAATCTAGCCTTTTTCAGTCACAAGAATCAAGAAATGTTCTTTCTTTTCATTAAGCTATGTTTAATGATCTCTGCTGCAACCAAAAACTCCCGAAGATAAGGTTAAGTCTGGGGGAACAAACCTGGATTCAAATCTACTACTTAAGTCGCCGACTAGTGGCCAATATGTGAATTGCACCTGTAGGTATATGTATCTCTGTCAGGATTTTTTTAAGTCACCGACTAAGTGGCCAATAAAGTGAAGTGAATTGCACCTGCAGGTATGTTTGTCTCTGCCAGGATTTTTTTTTTAATGGCCAACTTTTTTAAAACTTAAGGCATTTTAATCAAAATCTGAAGAATGACAATGAGGTGGGGCTGACCAGGAGCTGCCTCCTTGAGTCATATCATCCACTCTGTAATTTATTCAAGTCCTGCCTGCCCCATTTTATTCATGAATGTTTCCTGCCTGGCCCCTGTAGGCTTTTGGGTCTGCAATCCCAGAGCTAAAAGATGTGCAGATTTTGCCAAGTCCCTCCATAGTTCTCTTAATAGTTAAAGTGAGATTGATAATAATAATAAAATAATATATACTTTGAAGGTTATTATGTGGTTTAGGTACCAAGTAACATTAATAGCTGAATTTTTATCATTTTGGGGGGGAAGACAGAGTTTCACTCTTATCACCCAGTCTGGAGTACAATGGTGTAATCTCAGCTCACTGCAACCTCTGCTTCTTGGGTTCAAGTGATTCTCCTGCCTCAGCCTCCTGAGTAGCTGGATTACAGGTGCACACCACCATGCCCAGCTAAATAGTTTTGTAACTTTTGTAAAGACGGGATTTCACCTTGTTGACTAAGCTGTTCTCAAACTCCTGACCTTGAGTGATCCACCTGCCTTGGTCTACCAAAGTACTGGGATTATAGGCATGAGTGACCATGCCCAGCCGTTATTATTACTGATGAATGTCCTTGTGAAAGATAAAATCTTATGCTGGCCCCCACAATTCCTGGTAATCACACCCTTGTGAGTTCCCTCCTTTTCATTGTGGACACGACCTGCGACTTGCTTCTAAGCAGTAGACTATGGCAAAACCGAAGGGCTATATCTGATTAGATTACTACATTACATGAGATTGTAGCAGCCATCTTGCTGGAACTTCTGTTTCTCTTTTATTGGATTTCAAGAAGCAAGTGCTCATGTTAAGAAGCTCTACATTGAAAGCAACTGAAAGTGGCCTCTAGGAACTGAGGACAAGAATCTGAAGCCCTTAGTCCCATAGCAAGGAACTGAATTCTGCTAACCACCAATGATGTGAACTTAGAAACAGATCCTCCCCCAGTCGAGCCTCAGATAAAACCACGGCCCCCATTGACACTTTGCTGCCTTGCAGAAGACACAGCTAAGCCATTCCAGACTCCTGACTCACGGAAACTGTGAGATAATAAATGTGAGTTGTTTCCAGCTGCTAAGCTCATAGTAGTGTTGCTGTGTAGCAAAAGATAACTAGTACAGTTTTTAATACCTTCAGTAGCAGGAAGAGTATAGAAGAGATGGTCTACATAAGAAAGAAGAGGAAAAGTGGCTTGTAGTTGATTTCTAACAATTCCACAACAGCAATCAGTCACTCAACCAAAAACCACAAAATGCTTCATTTCCCCATTTTCCAAGGATAGAGGCCCCCTCACTGCTTTCCCCAAGCAAACATTGCTTTTGATGAAGAGAAGTTTTATGCAAATGAGACATCCTACTGGAGAGGAAAGATGATCCTAGTGCAGGAGACCAAAGAAGAAATCTTATTCATTTGATCCTAAGGTGTTTATGAAACCAGTATTTCAGGGCCTAATTTATAATACAATGCCCAGCTGAGACTTGATGAAGTGCATCACTGGAGAAAGGAAAGAGAGAGAGAGAGGGGGAGAGAGAGAGAGAGAGAGCCCAGTCTTCCACCTGTTGTAGAACTGTATGTGGTGCCATAAGTGCAGAGATTAATGGCTCCTCATAGCCATAAATATGTGTTTTTCCACTTCAAGGAGTCCTGGGGGATGGGAATCTGGTTGTAATTGGATGTGCTGCAATATGGTTTTCATTTACAATTACAGTATGGAGAAAATTAAAAGAATAGCATAAAGCCTGAGGGTGGTGGTGATTGGAAATACTGCTCGTCAATATGCCAGCAACGGCAGCTCCTCCTACCCCACCCTCTCCTTCCTCTGCTCGGCACCAGCAATGCAGGGAAATGGGTGTCCTGGGACAAGGCAGGCACTGGGAAATTGGAACCTTTTCCAATTGGAACTGCCCTTCCTTTGGCTGGTATTCAAGACAGGGCAAATTTATTCCATCTCTGCCCTGTTTTGCCCATCTCAAATAGATTATGACAATTATCCAAGCGCAGGAATCAGGAGAATAAAGAAACTTTCATTTCTCCTCCCCTCTGTCTGCCACCTTAGCTTTCAGGTCTCCTCAGGGGAGAAACTGGTCATTTCTCTAGAACTTTGTGCTTATTTGTTAGCATGACATCATCTCTGTAAATGCATTTACTAAAGAGAGAGGATGTTAAAGGAAATGAGAGATGTAAAATGCATTGCACTTCTTTCCCAGTGTACTGGAAGTGCTTCATAAGTAGTATGCTTCCTGCACTCCTTCATTTGTTTCCATGTCACTCACCTCCTTCCAAACCTGACCTCACTCACACTTCTCACTGAAATGCTTCAGGATTGGATCCTGAGTCTAATCCAATAGCTCTTGAAGTGCCGAGTGTGGTCACTGCATCAGCGGCATCAGCATCAGCTTAGAGCATGTTAGAAATGCAAACTCTCAGGCTCCACCACAGACCTACTGAATTTGGAACTTGAGCGTGGGGACCATCAATCTGAGTGCAAGCCAACCAGGGAATCCTGATGCAGGCTTAGGTGTGATAACCACCGTTTCAATCCTTCCCTCGGCATCCCCTTCAATGCCTTTTGGATCATCCACATGACTTTCTTTTACCACAAAATCTGGATTCACTAGAATTATTTCTGAAAAAAAAAAAAAAAAAGCCACATTGCCAGAGCTTAGAAATCTATTACAGGATTTATTTTTCTTCCTATGGGTTATAAGAGGATTTAACAAATATTAATTATAACTTACTGATTTATTCTTTGGTAGCTCTACTCTGAGGATCTTTCATGTGTATGTATATCTCCTTTCAGGGATGTGCTGGCAAGTGTTTAACAACTGGCTCTCCAGGAACAAAAACCACTGCTGTGTAGCATTTTCCAGTTTCTGTGGTGTACATGCTCCAACTCTGACCTTTATCAAGCTGCCAATCCAACGTCGCTGAGAAGAGTTGGGAAGAGATGTGTATAATCAGTTCTCACCAGTTCACACCAGGTGGTACCAGCACCCCACAGCCTGATTTCCAACAAGAACCAGCATTTCTCAGAGTGGAGAATATTCTTTGGCACCCCCTCTTCCTACCTCTCCTGCTAGCTGGAGTTGGGGGAATGTTACTGCCTCCGCAATTAGGGGAGTAGATCACTTGAGTCTCTTCCCAACAATTTCATCCTTTCTGTTCATGCCGTATTCTGTGGGAGGACTTGCCGATTGGACTGGTAGCAGATAGAGACAGTCAGAGGCACACATTGTGCTAGCTGGCAGGGCCCTGTGATAAAGGCAGAAACCAACTGGACCCTTCTTCCTTCTCTTCTATACTCATGCACATTTGGCTCCCCTCCCTCTTCCCATTTCTCTATGTCATGAATTAAGGAGACAAAGCAGCACCTGGTTCCCTTCCAATGGCTGGCAGGGTTGGTAGAACGCACGTGGCTCATGCACCCGGTCCTGACAAATTCTAAGGCGTCCAATTTAGGAAGCCCCCTTGGACTTTCAGACCCAGATACACATACAAAAGAGACCCAGTCCAGGTGTGGTGGTTCACACCTATAATCCCCATGGCTTGGGAGGCTGAGCCAAGAGGATCTCTTCAGGCCAGGAGTTCAAGACCAGCCTGGGCAACATAGTGAGACCCCATCTCTACAAAAAAAATCTTAGCTGATATGGCGGCATGTACCTGTAGTCCCAGCTACTCAGGAGACTGAGGCAGGAGGATCACTGAGCCCAGGAATTGAAGGCTGCAGTGAGCTATGGTTGCCGCATGGCACTCCAGCCTGTGACAGAGCAAGACCCTCATCTTTCAAATGAAAAAAGAGAGAAAGAGACAAAACTCTAGGGACAGAGGACATCAGGCAACAGGCACTGTGTCCACCATAAATATAGCCTGCACTGCATTCCCTCCTGGGTCATGGTCCTTGTGTGTAAGGTAACCTTAGCCAGGAACCCTGAAACCACAACTCCTAGCACATTGCTCTGAAAACTGAGGGATTCGATGCTTTATGGCATAAGAAGAGCCTGCATTTGGGGTCAGATGGTCCTCGGCTGAAATCCCACCCTACCACTTATGAGCCAAGTACTCTGGAACAACTGCTTAACCTCTCTGAGCTTCAGTTGACTCATCGACAGAATGGTGACAGTAAGAGCCACCTCTCAGGATTCCAGTTGAACGAGACGGTATATGTAAGACATTTAGTGCTTTGCTGCTTCTTTCGCTCAGGCCCATGGCGCCGGCCAGGTGGGCAAGTGTCATGGGCTTCTTACTGCCAGGAAGCGCCACAGTCACCCACGAGACCCGCAGTGGCGTAATAAACAGTACAAGAAAGCCCACTGGGGCACAGCCCTGAAGGCCAGTCCTTTTGGAGGTGCTTCTCATGCAAAAGGAATTGTGCTGGAAATAAGTAGGAGTTGAAGCCAGACAGCCAAATTCTGCCATTAGGATGTGTGTCAGGGTCCAGCTGACCACGAATGGCAAGAACATCACAGCCTTCGTACCCAATGACGGTTGCTTGAACTTTATTGAGGAAGACGATGAAGTTCTG
This sequence comes from Cacajao melanocephalus, assembly GCA_963573385.1. NCBI lineage: Eukaryota > Metazoa > Chordata > Mammalia > Primates > Pitheciidae > Cacajao > Cacajao melanocephalus. The sequence continues at coordinate 28,755 of CAUYLG010078451.1, read as the reverse complement.
GTTGCTGGATTTGGTCGCAAAGTTCATACTGTTGGTGATATTCCTGGAGTCCAGTTTAAGGCTGTCAAAGTAGCCAACATCTCTTTTTTGGCCCTATACAAAGGCAAGAAGGAAAGACCAAGTTCATAAATTTTAATGGTGAAAACACTGTAGTAATAAATTTTCATATACCAAAAATTAAAAAAAAAGACATTTAATATGGTGGCTGGCATACAGTAGCTGCTCAATAAATGAGACATTTTCTAAATCTTATTCCATGGTGCCTTGAGCTCAAAGACAGTTCTAGGTCTCAAGTTCAGCCCTTTAAGAGCTCCCTCTGGAGACTCTGCATGTGTCCGCTGCCAATCACCTGCCTCCACTCCCGCCTCTGGGCCAGAGCAGCAGACACTGCAGGCCAGATTGGGCCCCGCCATGGTCAGTCCAGTCCCACGTGGTAATTGTGATGTAGTTGCCTTTGCCCCACATCCAGCTGTTCATTTACCCTGGCCCATTCAGGCAGACTTTTTATCTAGACAAAGTACAGTATTTGCAGTCAGGGGCCATTCTCTCACCTTGCAAACCTCCTTCAGGGAACCAAGGGCCAAGTCCAAGTTTTGTCCTTCACTGTTCAAGGACCAGTGCAAATCAAGGGATGTGGCTGAGTTTTGTTTCATTGTGCCCGAACAACGTGGGTCAAAGGATACATGATTACAGTTTCCCAGGAGGAAGACATTCAGGAGATTTATTGCGCAGCAAGGTGACTATAGTTAATGACACCATATTGTATTCTTGAAAAGTGCAAAGAGAGGAAATGTTAAGTGCTTGCATCACAAAAATGATGACTATGTAAAGTAATGGAATTGTTAATTAGCTAGATTTAACCATTCCACAATGTATACATACTTCAAAGCATCATGTTGCATCCCCCGTGTTATTAGGTTGGTGCAAAAGTAATCGCATTTTTTTGCCATTAATTTTAATGACAATATTTTAGAAATTTAGGTAACGTTATAGAAGACTTTTAAAATTTTTAATTAATTAATTTTAAAAATTATGATGTCCTTATATAGGGATGAGTGTGCCCAGGAGCATAGAAGGAAAGATGCCTTCTAAGGGTAATGCAGCTGGTGCCCCAGTCTTCCTTTTGGCTACCAAAGTAAAAATAAATTCTGGGGCTTCTCACTTACTGTGCACACGAATCACCTGGGATCGTTAAATGCCAATTCTGATACAGTAAATCTGGGGCAGGCCTGAGATTCTGCATTTCTGCCAAGCTCCCAGGTGAGGTTCATGCGGCAGGTCCATCGACCACACTTAGAATAGCAAGAAACTAGACAGTAATGACGCTGGAGCCTGGAACACTGGGGAAATACTGGCCAGCAGGGTAGAAAGTGGCAGTCTAATGAGTTCAAAAACAAATGAGGTGGCTGGGCGTGGTGGCTCGCGCTTGTAATCCCAGCACTTTGGGATGCAGAAGCAAGGGGATCACTTGAGGTCAGGAGTTCAAAACCAGCTTGGGCAACATGGTGAAACTCTGCCTCAACTAAAAATACAAAAATTAGCCGGGCATGGCGCACACCTGTGATCCCAGCTACTCAGAAGCCTGAGGCAGGAAAATCACTGGAACCCAGGAGGCGGAGGTTGCAGTGAGCCGAGATCATACCACTGCATTCCAGCCTAGGTGGCAGAGTGAGACTCCATCTCAAATAAAAAATTAAAAAATTAAATAAAGACATGGACCCTTCACAAGTAGTAAAATCTTTCCTGTGCCATCTCCCTCCCCTTAATCTGCTTGCTCAACCTCAGCTCTGTAGTCCTCCCCAAAAACTCATTCTCCAAATCTCTTAAAAATTTTTACCACCTCCCTGAGAAAAAGGGAATGAGAGACCTCATCTTCTTAAAGGGAAAGACCTCCCTCCCTGGACACACCTCCCTCTCCCCAACCTGCAAAGCCCTAAGGCTGAGTCAGTTTGCAACTACTGAAGAGATTGCTAGTAACCTACTAATTTTCATTTTCTCTCGTCTCTACTAAAAGAACCTCATTTCATATACCAATGTTACCAACTAAAGGAATATGTCCTGGTCTCTTTAATCAATGGGGTTAATCAATGTTATACATGCAGAAGTTGTTGGGTGGAGTTTCCAGGGAGTTTCTTAAAAAGACTGAACCAACTAGGAGATGTGCCTTTTTTCTTTTCCCTTTGCCTCCTACTTCCTGTCTGGAAAAACTTATGTGATTAAAGAAGCTTCAGCAGCCATACTGAATGAAGAGGCACTTTGAATAGAAAAGCCTACATTTTAGTGGAGAAAAAAAATTATGAAGCGCCTGAGTCTTTGATGATCATGAAGCCATCCTACCACCTCTAAACTGCTACACGTATGTACAAGAAAAATGAACATCTATCTTATGTAAGCCACTCTTATTTTAGTTTTCTTTAATATGCAGCTGAATCTTATCCTAACAGATACGGTAATCCCTAGCTTAAAGATTTTATTCCAACCCAGATTGCTGGGTTCCATCCTCAGAGTTCCTGATTTGGTTGTGCTGAGGTGAAGGCTGAGAATCTGCATTTTTTTTACACATCCTATGGATGCTGATGCTGAGGTTGTTGCTGGTGCTCTGGGACCACACTTGGAGAATCACTGTGCTAGCTCACTGCTAATCTATTTGGGTAATTTTCCTTTTAGACACTATAAAGAAAACAAGCCAATGGGAACTGAGTCATTGTTTTCCCTTTTGTGAGCCACGAATTCCTTTCCTGGCCACATTGACCTGTACCTTTTGCCTATTTCCTTTTCTTTTTTGGCAGTGTACCCCTCCATGTCTGCCGTTGTAAGAACCCTTGCTAAGTTGCTAACATTGACTTTTAGTCCTGGCAAAGATCCACATCGTTAATGTAAACGTACAATTTGTGAGCACTTTATCTTTTCTATTTTCCCTTGATTTTTAACGCCAGGGTTTTCACAGACAAGAGCTCAAAATTGTGTTGCACAAAAGGTTTTTGTGTTTACAGCTTTGAGTTTTGCTGTTTTATTTTGCACTTGAAGACGGTATACTTTTTTTCCCTGAAACATAGTATTTGATTCATTGTCTCCACAGCAGTCCAGTTCCTCCCACTGTCAAACATGAATTTTTTTCTCTAGCATTCTTTCTAGTCAGCCCACTCATTTCCCTCTTCTAGAGCCCCCAAAGCAATAGTAATGTCACTGGACAAATTCTTTTGCCAGCCAGCATCTGTTTTACTGCATTTTAGTGAAAACATCCTGGTTTCTATTTAAAAATGACTTCCCCTCACTCAGCCCTAGTGGAACATGTTACCCAGCTATGACCAATCAGACCCCATCATCCCCTTATTGGGGGATAAATTAAGTTCCCCTCCAAAATCACGTGTCAACTTCCTAAACCCTGGGACCTCAATATGTGACTATATTTGGAGACTGGGTCTTTACATAGGTAATTAACTTAAAATGGGGTCATTAGAGTGGGCTATAAATTAATGACTAGTATCTTTATAAGAAGAAGAGGTAAAGACACAGACACACACAGAGGGAAGACTATATGAAGACACAGGGAGAACACAGCCATTCATAAGCCAAGGAGAGAACCCTCAGGAGAAATCAACCCTCCCTGTATCTTGATCTCAGATTTCTAGCCTCCAGAGTTGTCAGAAAATAAATTTCTCTTGTTTAGTTCACTTGGTCTGTGGTTCTTTGCTATGGCAGCCCTAGCAAACTAATACACTCCTGGCCCTGGGGTTGGCAGAGATTTTTCTGTAAAGGGTCAGACAACAAATATTTCAGACTTTGTGGGTCATGTGGTGTATTAGTCCGTTTTCACACTGCTACAAAGATACTAGCAAGAGTGGGTGATTTACAAACAAAGGAGGTTTAATTGATTCACAGTTCCACCTGACTGTGACGATCATGGCGGAAGGGGAAGCAGGCACATCTTACCCGGTGGCAGGTGAGAGAGAAGAGAAAGTGAAGTGGGAAGAGCCCCTTATAAAACCATCAGCTCTCCTAAGAACTTGCTCACTATCATGAGAACAGCGCAGGGAACCACTCCTATGATGCAATCACCTCCCTCCCTCTACCTGTGGGGACTACAGGTCCCTCCCGCAACACATGGAGATTACAATTCAAGATGAGATTTGGGTGGGGATACAGAGCCAAACATATCATATGGTCGCTGTTCCTGCTCACTTCTTCTACTGTAGTGGCAAAGAAGTCATAGTCGGTAGGTTAAATAAAGAATGTAGCTACATTTCAATAAAACTTTATTAACAAAAACAGGCAACCTGCTCATAGACTGTGGTTTGCTGACTCCTGCCCTTATTGATTGGTTCAAAAGTGAGCATCTGACTCTGGCCTGGCCAATCAGCAAGATTCTCTTCCTCTGCAGCATGATGATACGTGGGTAGCCAACTCAGGTAAGTCCAATTAGGGTGACTCTCAGAACTTACTCCAAACACATGGGAAAAGGCACACTCTTTTTTCAGTGAACTGTAGTTAGGAGAATGTGAGGCTGAAGCTGTTGTCTTCAGAATAAAACCCAAAGGCCTTTGCATGTCTCCACGGCATCTCGAAATGCAGGCACTACCTGCCATCTTTCATCTTTTTTTACCAGAGGCAAGTTTTCTGCAGATGCACCACAAACGCCTTAAGAACAAATGAGTACTAATCAACAATTTAAAGATATCCAAATAAGTGGGCTTGGCTTTTTGCTTGGATCCAGTTAACTAGAGAACTGTCAATTTCACTGTTTGAACACAACCCAAAACAATATATTATGCTGTATTTACCTAGCACTTTATATAACAGAAGTTTTAACAAGACCCTGGAGAAAATGCAGGAGATAAGTCATTTATCAAGATTCTTTGAGAATGCCCAGAAAGAAAGAAGCTTTAAAGGCACATCTGGTGAGTAATAAAGGGGCCTGGAGGATATCTGATTTTTTTTATCCTAGTGTTACGAGATTTTTTATTTAAATTGTTATACCTGAGCGAGTTTAAACAGAAGCGTCATGCACTGAGTTTGTTGAGAGTCCATCTTTATGCCGGGGCCCGAGAGTCAGCTAGAGCTCAAACCTCTCGGCCCAGAACAAAGGAGGTTTAATTGATTCACAGTTCCACCTGACTGTGACAATCATGGCGTAAGGGGAAGCAGCCACATCTTATCTGGTGGCAGGTGAGAGAGAAGAGAAAGTGAAGTGGGAAGAGCCCCTTATAAAACCATCAGCTCTCCTAAGAACTTGCTCACTATCATGAGAACAGCACAGGGAACCACTCCTATGATGCAATCACCTCCCTCCCTCTACCTGTGGGGACTACAGGTCCCTCCCTCAACAAAATGCGTTCCACATTTTTATACCAGTTTAGGGTCAGGGAGCAGTAAGCAGATTATTACAGAAGCAGAAGGAGCAGGTTAGGGGACAATGGGGGGCCTAACAAAAAGTTAAAATTGTTTTTTTACTAAGGATGTGGGGTAGCAGTTACATGGTTACAGATACAGGATATACAGGGCCGGTGGGCCCTGTTTCTCAGAAAATTGGTTACAAAGATGCCAGGTGTCTCAGACCACAAGCTTTCAGAACAGAATGCCCTACATAACTCAGGGTGGGCAGACATAGCTCAGGGTGGGCAAAACGGAGTTGGCAGGATTGTTTAAAATGTATTCATTATAGTCAAGCTCAAGCTGGGGTATTTCATTATCATTAACAAAAGAATTCAACCTAGCATCCCAGTGTGGGTCAAATGGAGGCAAATGCAAGGTAAGTTTTTTTTTTTAGTTAAAAATTGAAAAACAGGAATTGTTTTCTTTTCAGACTGATACTTATCAAAATCAGATGTAAGCTTGCTCAAGTCAAACAAGTCTTGCTGCCATTGGCTAAAGCAGACCAGGTTGTGCTGCAGTAATAAGCAGTGGCAAAATCTCAGGAGCTTCACACAGGTTTCTCCCCTGCTCCTGCAAAGACCTCTGTGTGTCTGGGCAGCTTTCTGGGGAAGCTGTCCTCAGTGCAGTGGTTGCTTCCATATGTGGCACCTCCATTTTGACAGATGCTTCACTATGGATAGAGAGGAAAATAAAAATCACAGAGTATCACACACTGGCCCTTAAATGCTTCCACCTCTGAGTGACAGATAACACTTGCACTCCCATCCTATTGGGTGGAGTTTTGTCAGCTGCAGGGAGCTGGGAATTGTAGGCTTTTAGGTGGCCAGGAAGAGGGGGATGATGGGAAATAGTGACTACCAAAGTGGGATACCATCCATAGCTGCTATCAGGAGGGATGAAAGGACAACATAATCCTTGCAAACCAAGGAGAAAAACGTAGAGAAGAATCGGGGATGCAAACAAGCAAAGGAGAGGAGGCTGAATTCAGCTGCTGCTCAGTTCAGTGGTTCCTCAGAATATGCACATGTACCCAGTGCCTGCACATGAGACGCTGTTCACTGCCCTGTGGTGCAAGGGGAAAATAGAACAGGAAGTGGTCATTGGAAAGCTAAGGTGACAATATAGCCAGGCATGGCAGGGTATGCCTCTAATCCCAGATACTCGGGAGGCTGAGATGGGAAGATCACTTGAGCCCTGCAGTTTCAGACCAGCCTGGGCAACATAGTGAGATCCTGTAAGAAAAAAGAAGGAGAGGAGGGGAGGGGAGGGAAAGGGAGGGGAGGGAGGTGAAGAAAGAAAGAAAAAAAGAGAGAAAGAAAGAAACAAGAGGAAAGAAAGAAAGAGTGAGAAAAGAAAGAGAGGCTGACAATATTATCCTTTACTATTGTTAAGCTAAAAATAGCAAATGACCTTCCTACGTTTTTTGGTATTAAAACATCATTTCTTTTACAAAGTGATGATGATCATGGTTAGTAGTTGTTTATCTAATGTCCTACCTTCACAAAATAAGAATTTGGTAGTCACCCATAATTTTATGCATTGTTTTAAGCTGCTGTCTTAGACTATAAACCCAAAATCTGGGAGCCACTGACCTAGTTAATGATTTTGCCTAGAGCTTGCTGTAGTTGTATAAGGAAATTTAGTTTTTTGAAAAAGCACTCATGCTGTGATGTTCAGCATCTTTCCTCATTCATTCCTTACAATAATTAGGAGGAAGGTATTATTTTTCCACATTTACAGAGAAGGCAACAGAGACTCAGAAGAAACTGCTTGCGGTTGTGATGTCTCTGTTGCTCCACTTTTCAGTGGTTTCCTGTACGAAACTCGTGATTCTAAATGAACCTACTGATTTCCCATCCCAAACCTGTTCTGGCCTCCAGCTCATGTCCAGCCTCTCAGTAGCCTTCCTCATCCCCACCGAAGGCACCACCGTCCACATGGTTGCGTTGGTCAAAAACCTAGGAGTCATTCTTAATGCTTCCTTTCCTCTCCCCCTCCTCTCAAATCCCATGTGTCAAGGACTCCATCTGCTGTTCTCCCAGATATATCTCAGGTTTATTCCCTTCACATCCCTCAGTAGCATCGCCTTTTTCAAGTCCACCATCATCTGTCAGCTGAATCACACATCAGCTTCCTATCTGGCCCCCTTGGATCTATTTTTGTCCCATCTAACTCATTCCCTACCAATAGTCAGACTGACCCCTTTTATTTTATTTTTAATAAGATAGACACAGAGTCTTGCAGTGTTGCCCAGGCTGGTCTTCAATTCCTGGCCTCAAGCAGTCCTCCTACTTCAGCCTCCCAAAGGGCTGGGATTAGAGGCATGAGCCACTATGCCTGGCCAACCCTCTTGCAATACAATTAGGCCATGAAGTATTCCTCCTTAAAACCTTCCATGACTTTCCACTGAGCTTAGAAGTCAGCCCAGACTCTAGGATGGCATCATGGGCTCCCATGACCTGGATCTGACCCTCCTCTCCAATGCCATGTCATCCGACATCTCCCAGGCACACTGACTTTCCATCTGTGCCTAGAGCACGCCAAGCTTTCCACATCCTTTGCACAGGTTGTTCTCCATGACGGGGATGCTTGTCCTCCTGCTCCTCATATGACTGGCTGCTTCCTCAGACTTTACTTAAACTGTTAGTGTGCAGCAACTCCTGTCTCCATTATTCTCATGTTGGTCCATGGTTACTTCTTAGCGTACATGACCATCTGTAATAATTTGGTGTATTGAGACAGAGTCTCGCTCTGTCACCCAGGCTGGAGTACAGTGATACAATCTCAGCTCATTGCAAACTCCGCCTCCCAGGTTCAAGCAATTCTCCTGCCTCAGCCTCCCAAGTAGCTGGTTTTACAGGCATGCACCACCACGCCCAGCTAATTTTTTGTATTTTTAGTTGAGACAGGGTTTCACCATATTGGCCTGGCTCGTCTCAAACCTTGTGATCTGCCCACCTTGGCCTCCCAAAGAGCTGGGATTACAGGCGTGAACCATTGTGCCCGGTCTCTCCTACATTTTCTTCTAGTAGTTTTACAGTTTCTGGTCTTATGTTTAAGTCTCGTAGAGACTTAAACAGCGTGGTGGCTCATGCCTGTAATCTCAGCACTTTGGGAGGCGAAGGCAGGTGGATCACTTGAGGTCAGGAGTTCAAGACCAGCCTGGCCAACCTGGTGAAACCCCCACCTCTACAAAAAATACAAAATTTAGCCAAGCATGGTGGCAGGCACCTGTAATCTCAGCTACTTAGGAGGCTGAGGCAGGAGAATCGCTTGAACCTGGGTGGCAGAGATTGCAGTGAGCTGAGATCATGCCATTGCACTCCAGCCTGGGTGACAAAGCAAGACTCCATCTCAAAAATAATAATAATTTTGTGTATTTATTTACTTGTTGTCTTCTTCTCTTGATAGTTAATTTTAGAAGACTGGGTCCACATCATTTTGCTCATCTTTGAATACTCAGTGCTTACAGCAGTGCCTGGCACAGATCAGGGGCTCAAAAATATCCACTGGGACTTCCACTTCCAGCCAACATGGAGGAGCAGGGACCAGATTCACCCTCACACCTGAAACAACAAAAATATGGGCAAGGTATGTGAAATGTCAGTTTCAAGGCAGTAGACTTCAGACAATGAAGGATGGGGATCTCAGGGTGGAAAACAAATAAGGTGAGCCCAGACTGTGACTGCTCTGGCTTCCTAACTAGAGTTTCCAGGGGCGGAGAGCCCAGGAGACTCCCTGTGTCGAGGAGATGGAATTGCAAATTAGGGAGGACCAAGGCAGAAAACAGTACTGTAGGAAAGAGCCTGGCCTGAGAGAGAAGGCTGGGGTGGCTCCTTGGGAATTCAGCTGTGGACTGATAGATGTGTGCATATTAGGGTTAGCTCAAAGCCAGCGAAGAACCAACCTGAAGAATTAGAGGGACCAGTGTCAGGCATTCATACCGAGAGAAATTACAAGGGCACAAGGACACATTTGGAGGGTATTGCCTAGGTTCATGAGTTTTAGTGATGGTTTCAAAATGTACACATATGTCAAAACTTATCAAATTGTATACTTTAAATAAAAACATTAAAATACTAGTATTTTAATATTATTTAAAATGCTTTTTAAAATCCACTTACTAATGAACATGGCAATAGTGAACTGCAGAGCCTAATTTAAGAACCCCAGCACAGTGGAATTTTTACAAATTTTATTTTATTTTACTTTGTTTTATTTTTGAGATGGATTCTGGCTCTGTTGTCCAGGCTGGAATGCAGTGGCACAATCTCGGCTCACTGCAACCTCTGCCTCCCAGGTTCAAGAGATTATTCTGCTTCACCCTCCTAAGTAGCCAGGACTACAGGCACCTACAACCATGTCCAGCTAACTTTTTTGTATTTTTAGTAGAGATGGGGTTTCATCATGTTGACCAGGCTGGTCTTGAACTCCTGGCCTCAAGTGATCTGCCCATCTCGGCCTCCCAAGTGCTGGGATTACAGGCAGGAGCCACCGCGCCCGGCCTGCAAATTATATCTTAAAATGTGCAGAGAGGTAACAATACTTGCAAATGTTCAATAGATTGGACTTTAGCAAGCACAGAGTTTAGAGGGGAAAATAAAACAAATAAATCATTCAACTGAAATGGGCTGGAGTAGAAGTGGGGACCAGGTTGGTCCCAAAATTAATAAAAATGAGTGAGTACCCAGCAAAATACCCAGGAAAGGCTGCCAATAGACAAGGCTAGAATTGTGGACGTCTGCCACCAGAGGTTTCATTTATCCACAGAAAAGTTAGCAGAGCAAACGCCTGTTCTTGCGAGCAAAAGAAATAGTGGCTGACTGTCCAAAGGCCTCCATCCAATCAGCTTGTGTCTGGCTGGCATAGACATGCCCTTCTCTCTGGATAATGCACAGGCTTCTCAGCCAAGGAAATGTCACTATGTGGAATCAAGACACCTGGCAGTGCTACAACCACCAGTACAGAAGTCCAAGGTTTTTACGTTCTTCTTAAGTGAGGAATCACTGGGGTTCTGCCATTCAAATATTTTTGCAGAACTGTTGACTCTGCTTATCTGTACTTTCAGCCACAGTCAGAACAGACTGTAACACACCACAATTAGAAACTGAAAATTCTTGTCAAGGCACGAAAGATTTTTTTCAAAGCCCAATAGTTTATACACTCTTTTCAAATACACATAAAAGATGTATGCACAAAAATGCCTTTGTGTTTAAGCCACAAAGGGAGTCTCGATAAATTTCATAAAAATTGATCTCACATTGATGACAGTATAATAAAATTATAAATCTACTCAAAAAAACATATTATCCAGCCTCTATACATTTAGAAACCTAAAAACACCACTGGGCACGGTGGCTCATGCCTGTAATCCCAACTACTCAGAAGGTTGAGGCAGGAAAAAATTTCTTGAACCCAGGAGGCAGAGGTTGCTCTGTCATCCAGGCCTGAGTGCAACGGCGCAAACTCAGGAGCCAAAATCATGCCACCGCACTCCAGCCTGGGTGACAGAGCAAGACTCTGTCTCAAAGAAAACAAAAAAGACCTAAAAACACTTTTTCTATTTAATGGGTTAAACAAGAAATCAAAGTAGCAACTGCAAAATATTTAGAACCAAATGACAGTGACAGCACTATGTGTGATATAGACAAAGCGGTATTTGGATGGACGTTTATAACCATATACATTAATATGCTAGAATTGCAAATTTAAACATTGAGAAAAGAGTGAGCTAAACATTCACCTGAAGAACTTAGAAAAAGAACAACAAAACAGAACCAAAGATCATTGTGGAAAAAAATAAAAATAGAAATTAAATAGAAAAAGTGCTAGAATTTACCTACAAAGACACAAGCTGGGTCTTTGAAAATACACCTAAAATACAGAAATTTCAGCAATCGTGATTCAGAAAAACAAAGAAAGAAGTGACAAGTAAACACTATTAGCAGTGTAAAGGATGACATACCAATGGGTGTTGCCATGATTTAAAAATCAAAAGAGATTACAGTGGACTTTACATGCTACTAAATTTTAAATCCTAAATGAAATGCAGTTTCCAGATGTATTTATTGAATGTGGCCCAAGACAAACTTTAAAACTTAGAAACTAATTACTATAAAAGGAATTTCAATAGTAGCCAAAGGTCTATCACAAGAGAAAGAAAAAAAGAGAAAAAAGCCCCAGGCCCATAGAGTTTGACAGACAAGTTCTCCCAGATCCTTAAACAATAGACTCCTTCTTCAACAGTAAAAATAAGAAGCTACCTGACTCCTCTTGCAAAATTATTGTAATCTTGACATCCAGTTCAAATAAACATAGCACATGCAAGAAAATGCAAATGGTACTCCACTTAGGAAAATAAATGTAAAAATCCTTCATAAAATATTAGCAAGTCAAAAGTAGCAAGGGAGTAAATGTATAGTAAGTGAATAATTGGAGAATATCTGGGGAGGCAGAACAATTTTAGAAAGAGCCCTAGACTAGGAGTTTGAGCCCTGACTTACTGGGTAAAGGTTATCAGCTTACATAACCCTCAGTTATGAGCCTCAGTTTCCAATATTACAGTTAGATAGAGACACTATTTGTTGAGTACTTACTTAGTCTGTCAGGAACTGTGCTGAATGCTCTACATGGACTACATTAATTCCACGATGAACACCAAAAAAAAAAAAAAAAAAATCCCTGAACAGCCAAGGCAATCATGAGCAAAAAGAACGAAGCTAGTTACCATACTATATAATTCAAACTATACCACAAAGCTGTAGTAATCAAAACAGCATGGGACTGACAAAAATAAATAAATAATAGATACACCAACCAGTGGAACAGAATAGAGAGCCCAGAAATGAACCTATGCATGTATAGTCAATTAATTTTCAACAAAGGTGCCATGGATACATAATGGGAAAAGAATTATTTCTTTAATAAATTACTTTGGGAAAATAAGACATCCACATATAAAAAATTGAAGTGGATGCTTTTCTCATATCCATATACAAAAATCAACTCAAAATGGATTAGACTTAAACATAAGACCAGAAACTGTAAAAGTGCTAGAAGAAAATATAGGAGAAAAACTATATAGCATTGCTCTAGGCAATGAGTTTTTTGATTTGACCCCAAGAGCACAGGAAACAAAAGCAAAAATAGACAAATGGAATTACATCAAACAGAATAGTTTCTGCACAGCAAAGCAAACAATTAACAATATGCAGAGACAACCTATGGATTAAAAGGAAATATCTGCAAGCCATACATCCAATAAGGAGTTAATATCTGAAATACAGAAAACGCTTGAACAAGTCAATAGCAAGAAAGCAAACAAACAAAACTGAAAAATGAGCAAGGATGAGCACGGTGGCTCATGCCTGTAATTCCAACACTTTGGGAGGCCAAAATAGGCAGATCACTTGAACCTAGGAGTTCAAGGTCAGACTGGGCAACATTGTGAAATCCCACCTCATACAAAAATTAACTGGGCATGGTGGTATGCACCTGTAGTGCCAGCTACCTGGGAGACTGAGGTGGGAGGATCACTTGAGCCCAGGAGGTTGAGGCTTTAGTGAGCTGTGATCATGCCACTCCACTCCAGCCTGGATGACAGAGCAAGACCCTGTCTCAAAAACTAAAACTAAATAAATAATGGGAAAGCAACCTTTCGTATATCTGTTGGCCATTTGTACATCTTCTTTTGAGGCATTTCTCAAGAGAAGACATGCAAATGGCCAACAGATATATGAAAAAAAAAAATGCTCAGCTGGGCGCTGTGGGTCACGCCTATAATCCCAGTACTTTGGGAGGCCAAGGTGGGCAGATTACTAAGTCAGTAGATCGAGACCACACTGGCCAACATGGGGAAACCCCATCCGTACTAAAAATACAAAAATTAGCTGGGCATGGTGGCACACGCCTGTAGTCCTACCTACTCAGGAGGCTGAGACAGGAGAATCACTTGGACCCAGGAGTCAGAGGCTGCAGTGACCCAAGATCGCGCCACTGCACTCCAGCCTGGCCACAGAGTGAGACTCCGTCTCAAAAAAAAAAAGCTCACATCACTAATCACTAGGGAAATGCAAATTAAAACCTCAATGAGATCATCTAACACCTGTCAAAATGGCTATTATCAAAAAGACAAAAGGGTAACAAGTGTTAGCAAGGATGTGGAGAAAAGAGAACCCTTGTACATTATTGGTAGAAATGTAAATTAGTATAGCCATATGGAAAACTGTAGGGAGGTTCCTCAAACAACTGAAAATAAAAGTGCCATATGATTCAGCAATCCCATTTCTGGATATTTACCCAAAAGATCTGAAATTATTTTGTCAAAGGGACCTCTGCATCCGCATGTTCACTGTGGCACTATTCACAATAGCCACAGTATAAAACCAGACCAAGTGTCTGTGACCCTTAGCTAGCTTGGTGGCAGCTTGCTTCTGCTTCCTGAAACCTGCCCCTGCCACTCCTACATAGGAGCTGTTGTGCCTGTTATTTGCAGAGAACAAAATGTGCCTGCGAATTTATTCCCCACCCTGGGCCAGTAGAAAATAAATGACAGTGCAAGTTTATAAGAGCCCAGCTCCCTTGCCTCAGGGCAGGATAACTCTGAGGGGCAACTTCGACCTCCTGTGCCCCTGTGGAATTAGCCTAGGCTTTGCCCACAATCACACGTTGCTTGGCTTCTTTCTCTTTTTTGTCCTACTTCCCCCCACTTCCTTACTAGTTTTTCTGAGATCCCTCCCTTCCTAAATCACTTGCACAGCACAGTGATTTGCACTATTTTTTTTTTTTGAGACGGAGTCTCATTTTGTTGCCCAGGCTGGAGTGCAGTGGCATGATCTCAGCTCACTGAAACCTCCGCTTCCCAAGTTCAAGCAAGTCTCTGCCTCAGCCTCCCGGTTGCTGGATTGCAGGTGCCTGCCATCACACCTGGCTAATTTTTGTATTTCTAGTAGAAACCAAGTTTCACCATCTTGGCCTCATGATCCACCCGCCTCAGCCTCCCAAAGTGCTGGGATTACAGACACGAGTCACTGTGCCTGGCCGTGATTTGCACTATTGATGCAAGACAGGCAAGCCCCAAATTGGGGCTTAGCCCAGGAGAGGGTTCTTGGCTTCACCCAGGACAGAATTCAAGGGCAAGCCAGTGGTATTAGCAGCTTTTATTGAAGTGGCAGTGCACATCAGCAGCAGAGGGACCACTCCTTTCTGAGCAGGGCTACCCCATAGGCAGTGTGCCCAGAATATCTAGTTCTGTAGTCATATTTATACCAACTTTTAATTATATGAAAATTATGGGGCAGTTTTTGCAGGAATTTGTAGGACAAGGGTGGTAATTCTAGGTCGCCAGTTGTTGCCATGGAAAAGAGCAGTAACTTCTGGGTGTTGCCATGGCAATGGTACACCGACATGGCACACTGGTGGGCATATCTTGTGGAAAGCTGCTTCCACCCATTCCCTGTTTTAGCTAGTCCTCAATTTGGTCCAGTGTCTGAGTCCCACCTACAGAGTTGAGTCCCACCTCCTGAGTTGAGTCTTGCCTTTTATCTCACTATGTCCACTTATCTAAGCTAGAACCACATAACCCAGAATTCTCTTCCCTATACAGTTCTGGATTAGGTTTGGCCACAGGAGAATTTAGCATCCAATGAGGAGGGCAAGAGTGAAGCAGCACCTGAAGGCAGGTCAGGAACACACAGTGTTGCAGCTCACCTATATTGTCATTCGTTCCCAGGCTTACCTGGTTGGTGAGGGGTGGTGACCAGGTCCACAGTGTTAGGAACAAACAGTTCCTCTTCAAAAGGTTTAACTCCTTTATCCTTTGTTCTGTTTTATAAGTAATGTTTCTTGCCTGACCTGCCAAGCTTGGAACTGACCCACGCTACCCTGCTTTAAGTCAGTAGGTACGAACAGTTAACTTCCTAGTTCTTTATCCTGTTCTAACCCTGTCCCCAACATCCCTCCCTTAATTAGGAAAAATGTTAAATCTAGCCAGTCGGGATCCGTTTAGATTGTGGGATTCGACCCCAACCCATAGTGGAAGGACACAGAAACAGGAACTGTGTTAGGAAATAAGAACCCCTGCTTTCCTTTGTTCGGTGTGCTCTTGCCACTGCTCTGTATGCAAGAAGCATCCTTCTGCAGAAGTAAATTTGCCTTGCTGAGAAACTTTTCCTTTTTGAATGTCAGTTCTTTTGTTCGACACTTGACATTAAGATTTATTTCCAGCTACTCCAGCTCCTGCCAGCCCTCCCACTTCAGCCTCTCCCCTTTCAGTTTCTCCTCCTTCAGCATCTCTGCTTCCTGGCCAAGTTGGGTGTCTAAAACCCATGATGACGGGCACCACCTTCCCCTACAAGAGACTCCACGTCATGGAAGTCAGAGGCATGCAAGTGGTTAAGAAACCAACGTGAGTTCCAGCTCATCCCCATAGGATTCAGTTCTTCCTCCCCTCCTCTATTCTACACCATCTTTCCTTCCTCTCTGCCTGCCATGCTGACTTCAGGCCCAGCACCAGACACAGAAGCAATGACCATAAACAATTCAACCATCTCTCATGATTGTGTTTGGTCAAACCCTGTAATAAATCCCTTATTCCCTGTTCCTCCTTGTAGATCTGCTTCTCTGATTGAACCTTGCCTATTATATACAGGAAACCTCAGGCTCTGCTTCTAGGGAATATGACCTAAGACAGTTGGGTTTTTGATTTTTTCTCTTTTGAGACAGTGTCTCATTCTGTCACCCAGGCTGAAGTGCAGTGGTGCAATCTCAGCTCACTGCAACCTCTACCCACCCCAGGGTTCAAACAGTTCACCCACCTCAGCCTCCTAAGTAGCTGGGACTATGGTGCACACCACCATGCTGGGCTAATTTTTGTATTTTTTGGTAGAGACATGGTTTCACTATGTTGGCCAGGCTGGTCTTGAACTCCTGACTTCAAGTGATCCATCTACTTGGCCTCCCAAAGTACTGGGATTATAGGCACGAGCACCCAGCCACCTAAGACACGTTGTTTAATAAATGATGGGCTTTGCAACTTACCAAGGCCAAGTGGTTATTCTGGGCAATGCTGGACCTTAGTCCAGGTCTACGTGACTAAAGGCCATGTTCTGTTCCCTAGAGCACGCAGCCACTGTATATACTGAGCCATGCCAAAGCGGTGGATTCAGAGGGACTTCTGGCTCATTGTCATCTACTGCGTATTGGCAGAATTCCTCCAGATATATAAATATTATATTCAGTACTTAAATTTATTAAATTCAGTATGCCCAGCCTGCATGCCAGCAACAAGAGGGAGTTACCATTGGTGAGAATCAGGCAGCAGGGAGTCTGAGGGCAGAAACTGACTAATTCTCAGCACAGGTGCTCTTGTCGAATATTGATAGCTGGTCTGAAGTCTAAATAGAGTATCTCTGGCTCTTCCCACACTAGCAGGTGTTTCTCACTCCTGGCGCCTGAAATGTGTGTGCCTCCTAAGACTATAAAAATAGGCACCTCTCATATTTCTATATAGGAACACTTAGAAACAAACATTTGGAAAGCTGTATACATCTTTACATCTTTTTTTTTTTTTTCTGAGACAGAGTTTCACTCTTGTAGCCCAGGCTGTAGTCCAGTGGCTTGATCTCAGCTCACTGCAACCTCCACCTCCCGGGTTCAAGCAGTTCTCCTGCCTCAGCCTCCCAAGTAGCTGGGATTACAGGTGCCTGCCACCACACCCAGCTAATTTTTTTTTTTTTTTGTATTTTTTAGTACAGATGGGGTTTCACCATGCTGGCCAGGCTGGTCTCAAACTCCTGACCTCAGGTGATTCACCCACCTTAGCCTCTCAAAGTGCCAGGATTACAGACATGAGCCACTGGGCCTGGCCTCTGTATATATCTTATATGAAGTTATTCCACTTTTACAAAAGTCTTGCTAAGTCTGCTGTATGAGCATAGATATTTGTGTATCTATAAAGTTCTGGTGCTGATGCCCTTAAGTTTTTTGTTGTTGTTGTTGTTGCTGTTTTTGAGACAGTGTCTCACTCTGTTACCCAGGCTGGAGTGCAATGGTGTGATCTCAGCTCACTGCAACATCCACCTCCCAGGTTCAAGCAATTCTCCTGCCTCAGCCTCCTGGGTAGCCAGATGCCCTTAAAATTATCTTTTCCAGAGAAAAGTAGGCAGAGGCAGGATAGCTGTGACCAACATTGCTTTGCTTGAGGGCTCTTCACTAAACAAATGTGTAAATATCCAAATTGCTTTCTGTTCTTCAATCCCTAAATGTTATAGATTAGATTAAATCTCTAAATATCAAGTTTTAAGTAGAATATTGGGAAAACCTCAAATAAAATTTAACTTTTCTAATTTTATAAATTATTACTACCAAATATTTTTTATCTGTACAAATTTTTAATAATCCCTCTTGCACGTAAACTTTATTCTCAGTAGATCCAAATAAGTTCTGGAGATAATGTTATTTTTTAATTGTTTTTATTCTAGGACTTCAAAAACACACATATTTCTTTTTAGTGCTGTGTAACTTGAGACGGATAATCTGTTGTTACAAAATATCACAAATCTTATTATTTATATGCAATATCTTGGTGGAATAATAAGTGATGCAAATATTTATTTTCCTAAGGTTATGATTCACATTTGAGGGCTATAAAAAGGTACTAAAGCAAAAGAAAAAAAAACATTGTTCTAAAGACAGAAAAAGAAAAAAGCATAAGTTAAAACTGATTTTCTAAAAAATACGGACAAAATTTTTTTTTTTTGAAATGGAGTTTTGCTCTTGTTGCCCAGTCTGGGGTGCAATGGCATGATCTCAGCTCACCTCAGCCTCCACTTTCTGGGTTCAAGTGGTTCTCCTGCCTCAGCCTCCCAAGTAGCTCAGATTATAGGCATGCACCACCACACCTGGCTAATTTTGTATTTTTAGTAGAGATGGGGTTTCTCCATGTTGGTCAGGCTGGTCTCAAACTTGAGACCTCAGTGATCTGCTTGCCTCGGCCTCCCAAAGTGGTGGGATTACAGGCATGAGCCATCGTGCCCAGCCCAGACAAAACTTTTTAAAATTACTTGTTGATAAATAACAAATATAGTTGTCTCTTGGTATTCATGGAGAATTGGTTCCAGGATTCCCTGCCTCCCTATAAATTAATACCCAAATTCCTTGATGTTCAAGTGCCTCATATAAAATGCTGTAGTATTTGAATATAACCCATGAACATCTTCCCATATACTTTAAAGCATCTCTAGCTTGCTTATAATACACAATACAATGTAAATGTTATGTAAATAGTTGTTACACTGTGTTGACTTTTATTTAAACTTTTATTGATAATTTTTTCACATTTTATTCACTCTGAAATTATTTTATTCTTATATTGTTATTTTTTGTTGGTTTTTCTTTTCGGTATTTTCAAACCACGGTTGGACCCACAGATACAGACCCACGGAGGGCTAACTGTAAGTTTATATCTACCTAAACGGTTTATATCTAAATATATCTAGGTAGATATAAATATAGATAATCTGCATATATAAATCTATGTAGATATAGATAGATCAATAAATATAAAATCAAGAAGCTTCTATGAAACAAAAGTAGGGAGCTATAAAGGTAAAGGCAGAAATGCAGAACAAAAGCCAAATTAAACAAAAAAAGAATTCAAGGAAATTTAAATTCTAATAAAATAGTTAAAATCCACATTGGAGACAATTTAAAGCAGAAAGGACATCAAAAAATTATAAGTGAAATAAAGAACAAACTTCAGGCTGGGTGTGGTGGTTCATGCCTGTAATCCCAGCACTTTGGGAAGCTGAGGCGAGCAGATCACTTGGGGTTCAAGAGTCCAAGACTAGCCTGGCCAACATGGCAAAGCCCCATCTCTGCTAATAATACAGAATTAGCTGGGTATAGTTGTGGGTGACTGTAATCCCAGCTACTCAGGAGGCTGAGGCACGAGAATTGCTTGAACCCAGGAGGGGGAGCTTGCAGTGAGCCGAGATCGCACCATTGCACTCCAGCACTCACTGTAGCCTGAGCAACAAAGTGAGACCCTATCTCAAAAAAAAAAAACCTCTTCATTTTGAAAACTTTTACCCAGGGGTAAAAGTAAAATGTGTAGACAAAACCTGTCACAATTTATTCTGTCTACTTTCCCAGATACCAACATTTGACATTAAATGTTGCCCATCACACACATTTAAATCTAGAATTCACAGGGTAATACTTTCTAGTGTTGATGCAGTATTTATACAGTAGCTGGGAAGTTTTTTCATTCATTTTTATTATAAAAGCAATGTAAGTTCATGATAAGAAAGCCAAACAGAACAGAAAGGCATATACTGAAGTACAAAGGTCTGACCCTAAAACCCACTGCTTATTTCAACTCCCCAGAGGTAATTGCTGTGGTTAAAATCAACAGATCTTTATTCCAGGCCTTTTCTATACAGTCACATGCAACTGCCACTTACTGTTTTGTTTTTATAAAAATGGGACCATACGATACATCACTGTTTTGCAACTGCTTTTTCCAGTATACAATAAAACATATTGAGTATCTTTCCAAATACAGGTTTTCATGGCTGTCTGATATTCTACTTATCAGAGACGCATGAAGAAATTTTAACTACTCTCCTATTCTTGGACATTTAGGAGAAATGTCCAGGGAATAACAATAGTCCACACAATGATATAATGAATATACATCTTCATATACACGGTCCCCACTAGAATATAAGTTCTATGCCTGCTTTGCCCTCTAATAAACTCCTAGCACTTAGAGCAGCACATGACACATTGGGTGCCCCATAAACATTCACCAGATGACTATATGTATATATGTATCTATACATGTATTTAAAATTTCTATGTAGATTGACCAATCGCCTTCCAAAAGGATTGTTTCACTGTATATTCCTATCTATGGTTTTTAAATTTTGTTTTGTTTCAATCAGCTGGGGAGGTCATCTGATCAAACCGGCTTAACAGAACACAAATTCATCATCTTCCAGTTTTGGGGTAAGAAGTCCAAAAGGGGTCAGCAGAACTGCAGTCCTCCTGGGAGCTCATGGGGAGAATCCATTTCCTTGCCTGTTTCACCTGGTAAGGGCTGCATTCCTTGGTGCAGTGCCCCTTCCACATCACTCTGACCTCGGCTTCCCGTCTCATCTCTGAATCTGACCCTCTTAGCTGTCTCTGTCTCTTTTTTTTTTTTTTTGAGATGGAGTGTCACTCTGTCACCCAGGCGGGAGTGCAGTGGTGCAATCTTGGCTCACTGCAACCTCCGCCTCCCTGGTTCAAGTGATTCTTCTGCCTCAGCCTCCCAGGTAGCTGGGATTACAGGCGCATGCCACCACACCCGGCTAATTTTTTGTATTTTTAGTAGAAACGGGGTATTACTGTGTTAGCCAGGATGGTCTCGATCTCCTGACCTTGTGATCCACCCTCCTCGGCCTCTCAACATGCTGGGATTACAGGCGTGAGCCACCACACCTGGCCCCTCTCTCTTTCTCTTATAAGCACATTTGCGATACATTGAGCCCACCTGGATAATCAATATAATGTCCTCATCTCCAGAACCTGGACATAATCACATCTGCAAATCCCCCTTTGCCACAAAAGATAATAGACCAGCTCCAGGGATTAGGATGTGAACATCTTTGGGAAGCCGATATTCTGCCTACCACAGCTTGGGAATCAGGTTTGAATTTCAGCCTTGTCATTTCAATCTTCATTTCCTAAATATGTGTTGAGTACCTCCCTACCACATCCTGAAATAGATCTAAGAAATACACTAGCTCCCGTGGCCTTGCCCAAGTTATGTAACCTCCCTGTACCTCCATTTTTCTCACTTGCAGAACTGAAGAGATTAATATCTGCCTCACAGGAAACGCCGTATGTAAAGTGTCTGCAGGCATCCCTTTCCACTTACACAACATTCAGGAATTAGATGCTATTTTCATCTTGACAAAATGTAAGCAAAATACCGGATTAAACAGTAAAGAGGTAGAGAAACGGATCCACTTTGAAACGGCTGCTGTGAATGTGAATTGGTATAGGCTCTCTAGAGGTCAGTGTGGCAAAGTGCATGTAATGAAAAGCCTTACAAATGTTTTTCTCTTTATCCCAGTGATTATTCATTTCTAGACGTGTATCTGAAGGCCATGGTTGAATTTACATACAAATATATTTAGTGAGATATTATGTGTAATACTGGAGGGGAAAAAGCAGAAACAAACTAAACATCCTCTAATAAGCAATTAGATAAATAAATACACCCACATTATGGAAATCTCAGCCATATAAAGGGACTTTGTAAAATAATACAAAGCATCATGTTCAGAGGTTTGCCAAATGTTAATGACAAAGTTGGGGGTTTAAATCAGGGATATTAATTACGTCATACCGGTAAAAGAACTCTGTGTGATGAGAGAATGTGTGTACAGACCGGAAAAAAAGGACTAAATGAAATAGATTTCATGATGTTAACAGTGGTTATTTCCACGTAATGGAATCAAGTGATTTTCATTTTTGCTTACTTGTATTTTCTATTTTCTAATCATAAAGGTGGGAGGCTCTATACAAAACAATTCCTCTGCTGGTTCAATGATCAGGCATTTCTAGCTATAGAACAAACACTTTGGGAGGTGTCCCTCTAGTGGAAGGAGGGATTTTTAAAAAGTTTATTGTACCTAAGTCTTTTGGAGGCAAACAGGGATCTGAAGTTAGTAAATGATTCTCCTTATTCCACAGGCACTGCACTCCAGCCTGGGCAACATATCAACACTATGTCGCAAAAAAAAAAAAAAAAAAAAAAAAAAATTAAAAGATGAATGGCGACCAATTGCAAAAGGAAGGGCCACAAACAACCCTAGGAAACAGGTGCTGCTAACTCTAGGGGCATTTGGAATATTGACCATTAACTTTTTCAGCTGTCGATGTCATGTCAGGTGATTAAGCTCCTTAGGCTAACTTTCTCTCCCCTTCCTTTTTGTCAGCTCGCGTTCGTTCTAGGTCTAGGGTACCAGGGGATGTGGAACCTCAAAAGAGACATGAACGGAGCCTGATGTCTGCAAGCTACACCGATAGGGGGCGCCAGCCTCTCCAGGTGACTCTACGAACCTTCGGCTCCTCTTCGGCTGAGTTCGGCTGAGTTCGGCCGACGCTTGCCTTCTCAAGCTCGGCTCTCTTCGGCTTTCTGAGTGCGCGCTAGTCCTGGCCTCGGCTCCTCTTCGGCTGCATTCGCCACACGATCTTCTCAGTCTCGGCTCTCCTTGGCTGCGTTGGGCTGGATTTCGTCCTCTCGGACTCGGCTCTCTTCGGCTAAGTTCGGCCTACTCTCGTGTTGGACTCGGCTCCTTTCGGCTGCGTTCGGCTACGCCCCGGAAGAGCCTCCATGGAGCCGGTACTGCCGGCTCGACTGACGGCCATGGCGCCGTTGCTGGAGTACGAACGGCAGCTGGTGCTTGAACTGCTCGACACTGACGGGCTGGTAGTGTGCGCCCGCGGGCTCGGCGCGGACCGGCTCCTCTACCACTTTCTCCGGCTGCACTGCCACCCGGCCTGCCTGGTGCTGGTGCTCAACACGCAGTCTGCCGAGGAGGTGCGGCCGCGCTGTCGTGGGAGTGAGGGGACCTCGAGAATGTTGGGGGCATCCTGAGCTTATGCGAGGCCTCTGACAGGGATGGTGGGGCTCTGAGGGGGATTCAGGCCCCCGACACTACGCGATGACACAGAGAAGGATGGGAGGGGTCCCCAGGGGGATGCAGGTCCCTCACACTGCGGGGACACAGACGTATGGGAGGGGTCGCGAGGAGTATACCGGTCGCTCACGCTGTGCGGGGACACTGAGAAGAATAGGAGGAGCCCCGAGAAGGCTGCAGGTCCCCCTGGCAGGAATTCAAGAACGCTAAGAGGAATGCAAGAGGGATGAGGGATGCAAGTGCCTGGTAGCGTGCTGGGACTCTGGGAGGGTTGGGAGGGGTCCCGAGAAGGATGCAAGTCTTTGACCAGAGTTCAAGAATACTAAGAGAAATGGGAGGGGTCCCCAGGGGATGCGGGTCCCTGACACCTTGCAGGCGCAGTAAGATTGATGGAAGGGGAAGATGCCCCCACGATCGTCTCAGTCTCGGCTCTCCTCGGCTACGTTAGGCTTGCTAGAGAAGGAGGCAAGTCCCTGACAACACTAAGAGGGATGGGAAGGGTCCCCAGAAGGATGCAGGTCCCTGATAGGAGTGCAAGGGCACTGAAAGGTGGAGGGGCTCTAAGCAGTAGGTGACAATCGGAGGTCCCTGCAGGGTAAGGGGAGATGTCGAAAGGAGGATCTGGATATGATAACGGGAGAGTCCTTAAGTTGGCTATCAAGGGAGGTTCTGGGGGCAGAAGGGTGGTCCCTGAAAGGGAACAGTGGCGGGAATGGAAGGGTCTCTGAGGGTGATGGGGAGACGTGAAAGGAGATGGTGAGACTGGAAAAAACCCAATAGGGAAAAGGAGGGACCAGGAAATAGGGCATTCACCAAGGCTGTGTTAAAAGGGCCATAGGGTCAGAAAGGGATTGGAGCTGGAAGCTGAGGATGTTGTCAAAGGTTAACTGCAATACTGAAGAATGGAAAACACTGAGGAAGATGAAATGGGGCTACAGCTGGGGCTGGGGGTGGTTGAGAGGGGACACAGCTTGGTCTGACTAGTCTGATGATCCCCTAGATAGATCAGGTGGCCAGGAGAAAAATGTCAGCTGAGAAGAGTGACCACAGCCTCTCTGAGGGCAGGGACCCTGTTTGATTCATCTAGGTATCCCAAGTGTTTGGCGTAGGGCCTAAGGCAGCACACAGTGGTTTTGAACTGAGGATGTAAATAAACTAGGCCAAGGAACCCACGGACATGAAGTCCCTCTAGGATGGATCAGGACAGAGCTAATAGTCTAAAACATTGTCTGGGAAAGGATTCCCTTGTTATCTTCTCATACAATGCACTTGGCTACAAATCTGGCTTTGGTGGGAAGTATTTTCTAGGTAGTAGAAATCTTTTAATCCAGGCTTCTAAAAGTTTGAGGTTTTGTGTGTGTGTGCATATGTTACTGTAGTTGAGTGGTAAGAATGACTAAAGTACAATTATTCCTTAGTGTAAACCCCAAAACAAGAAAACCTCATTAAATGTAGACTGGTTGGTTCAAGTTACTATAAAGAAGTAACTTAGGGCTGGGCGCTGTGGCTCACGCCTGTAATCCTAGCACTTTGGGAGATCGAGGCGGGCAGATCACAAGGTCAGGAAATCAGGACCATTCTTGCTAACACAGTGAAACTCCATCTCTACTAAAAAGACAAGAAATTAGCCGGGGATGGTGGCATGCGCCTGTAGTCCCAGCTGCTCGGAAGGCTGAGGCAGCAGACTCGCTTGAACCCAGGAGGCAGAGGTTGCAGTGAGCCAAGATCGTGCCATTGCACTCCAGCCTAGGCAACAGAGCAAGACTCCATCTCAAAAAAATTAAAACAAGAAAAAGAAGTAAGTTAGTTTGTATATTTGTTATTAAGTTCATTATCTCAGAGAAAGCACATTATTTTAAATATCTGCAACCTATTAAAAACTGCCCTGTATTAAATAGCCTATTAATCAAGTTTGATTTGATTTAGGAGTATTTTATCAATCAACTGAAGATAGAAGGAGTTGAACACCTCCCTCGCCGTGTAACAAATGAAATTACAAGCAACAGTCGCTATGAAGTTTACACACAAGGTGGTGTTATATTTGCAACAAGTAGGATACTTGTGGTTGACTTCTTGACAGATAGAATACCTTCAGATTTAATTACTGGTAAGAATTGAAATCTTATTCTTTGTATGTAAATTTGTACTTTTTTTTTTAAGTACAATTTCCATTTTATTTTTCTCCAGAAGATAGTCTTGTCTTTAGTCTTGAAGGACTCAGCTCCTTAGATGGGCTTTGGTGGGGGTTATGGGGCAGCACCCACAGGTCTAAATTCTGCTGGGGGTGTCCAGTCCTTGCAGGCTTCACGAGATTGATCCCTGATTACTTTACCGTGAATTGCACAGCTCACACAGTAATATAGCTTCACATACACCTTGGGAAGCACATAGGCATTGAAGATGCTCGCTTCAGAAACATACCTTACTGCTGTGACCTCCAGTGTGTTTCGAATGACAAATTTCTTAATGGCCTTGTCCTTGGGTGTGAATCAGGCACAGTTTGTGCAGTGAATAGGCTGCACGTGGCTGCAGCCCTTTTTTGCACAACTGTCATTCCTTCTTTTCTTTGTCATCTTGGAGGCACGGACTAGAGAGAGTAAATTTGTATATTTTTATTTTTGTCTGTCCCCTCTGCTGAATGCTCTACTAGAACCTTCTAGTAGGCACTACTGGATCCTTCTGCTCAACATTGCACTTCCAACTTTTAGAATGATATCTGACACAGTAGATGCTCAATAAATACCTGTGACCTGAATAAGTAACTAAATGTAAGATGGACTTTTCCTTGTTTTCTGAGCTCTTATTCAGTAAATGCTTGTAATTCATTAGCAATTGCTTTTAGAACTTAATCAGATTTTAGATGTTCATAATCTTTGTATATATCCTAAAATATTTAGTTTTCCTCTTTAAGATTTTTTTTTGCATTATTTGAAATTAAATCAAGTAGTTGCTTGCTTATTTTGAGGAAAAATGATTTTAGCTAGAATTAAATAGAAAAGAAATTCATTTTCATTATCCTTTAAAAAAAGTTTTCTAATGTCCCCAAAGCTAATGTAGGGGCCGTGCCTCTGTGCCCTCCTATTACACTGTATTTCTCCCCAGTCATAGTGCTCACGACACTACGTTATATTTGTGTGTTTGTCTCACTCACAAGATAAGCCTAAGCACAAAGAAGAACTTGTTCATCCCAGGCTAAATAACTGGTACATGGTAGGTACTCGAGACATATTTGTTGGATGAATGATGAATGGATACAGCACCGTGATCTTTAGAGAACTGGAGGCAGAGAGACTATGAAATTCATAATCTTACTTCCCACCATATCTGCCATATTGCCCTGAACCTAGATGACCCTCCAGAATTATCTGATGAATCAAGGTATGAATGAATGCTTCATATAATTCACAGTAAAACGATTGAAGAAGTTTGGTTACTCTTTTATAACATTTGTAATTGTTAGAAACAGTATCATAGGTTCACCTGATTTTGAATTGCTAACACCCTGCTTACAAAACAAGCTCCTTAATTTTCGTTAACCCTGGTTTTCTCAGGTCTTAAGAAAACAGTGCCTCCTAAAGTTATAAGGATTAAGTGAAATAAAATAATTGCTTAGCATAGTGCCAGGTTCACAACAAACTCTTAGTAATTGATACCAAATAAAATTAGCCTTTTACAACCGGAATTCTTGATACGTCATAAAGTTTTTTACTGTTTGCTGCTTTCTTAGAAGCTTGGTTTTACTTTATTTTTTAAATAGTTGTATTTTAATTGTGTTGTATTTGAAACGACCACTAGGTGACAGTAATGTTCTGTGACTTTCAGTTACAGTGCAACCTAATTAAGCAGAGGATAATGTGAATCTAAGCAGTGTTGAAGTCTAGCTTATCGGTAGCTCCTAATTAAAAATGCCAAATTCCCTCCTCCTGTCTAATAAAAGCCCAGCCAATAATGAAGCTGGAGCTGTTACTGATGCTTGGCTGAGTGGAATATAAATGAATGCCGAAAATGAACTCCTTCAAATTCTGTCCTCCCCTGGGATCATCCCCTAGGACTGACCAAAGGGCAGTCCATGAAGTGCAGGTAACCTGGAAAGGCTGAATCCCCCAGCTCTAACTTCTTCACCTGTCACCACCCATTCTTACCCCCACACCCTACCCTGGGAGTCCCTGCTAACCAGAACTCCTAATATGTGGGAGAATTGTGTAAATACCATATCTGGTGAGATTGTTCTTTGAAAAGAACAGGACAGGAGGACGCTTTCATTGCCAAAACTGATCCTGACATCTCCAGACAGACCTAAGAACACACTTTCTGCGAAATATATACGTATTTTTCAGTTAGACGTTCGATTTGTGTACCCAGTGCTGTGACCCACTTTATATTCATTCAACAAATATTTAGCTCACTAAGGGTCCCTTGTTTGGTGAGAAGGGTTCTGAAGATAGTCAGGTGAATGGGGCAGTATGGTGAACTCATGAGTTAGACTGCTTCTGGGTTTGAGTTATCTTCATCTTACACCAGCTGTGTATCCTTAGACAAGTTTCTTAATTCTTTCTCTTTTTTTTTTTTTTTTTTTTTTTTGAGACTGTGTCTTGCTCTGTTGCCAGGCTAGAGAGCAGTGGCACAAACTCCATCTCCACGGTTCAAGCCATTCTCCTGCCTCAGTCTCCTGAGTCGCTGGGAGGAGAGGTGCGCACCACCACGCCCAGCTAATTTTTGTATTTTTAGTAGAGGTGGGGTTTTACCATGTTGGCCAGGATGGTCTTGATCTTTTGACCTCATAATCTGCCTGCTTCGGCCTCCCAAATACTGTGATTACAGGCAATGAGCCATGGCGCCCGGCACGTTTCTTAATTTCTCTATACCTCAGCTTATCTCCTGTACATTGGTGATAAAGATAGTACCTTCCTCCTGGGATTGTCAGGGTGAAATGAAATGCTATATGTAAAATATTTGGCATCGTGGCACATAGTAAGCATTCTGTGATCTCTGCCTGTTGGTGTTACAATGTTCCTGTTCTCAGGCAGTTTAGTGGAGGAGACAGATAAGTAAAGAAGTAATTATAGTACGGTATGAGGTACAAAATGTCATAGGAACAAAAAAAATTAAAGGAGGCTTTTGTGGGACTAAAACTCCTCCCATAAACCTAACCTGCTTATATCATTTTTATTTTTATTTTTTTGATAAAGGGGGGTCTTAACCCAGTTAGGTGTTAAATTGAATTTCTCCTTTTCTTTTTTTTTTTAATCATATTTTAAGTTCTGGGATACATGTGCAGATCGTGCAGGATTGTTACATAGGTATACACATGCCACGGTGGTTTGCTGCATCCATCCCCCCATCATCTACATTAGGTTTTTCTCCTAATGTTATCCCTCCCCAATCCCCTGACCCCCTGCTATCCCTCCCCTAGCCCTTCCCACCCCCAACAGGCCCCGGTGTGTGATACTCCTCTCCCTGTGTCCATGTGTTCTCATTGTTCAACACCCACTTATGAGTGAGAACATGCAGTGTTTGATTTCCTGTTCTTGTGTCAGTTTGCTGAGAATGATGGTTTCCAGCTTTATCCATGTCCCTGCAAAGGACATGAACTCATCCTTTTTTATGGCTGCATAGTATTCCATGGTTTATGTTTCTCCTTTTCTTTAGAAGTTCATTTTTATTATTCTTGACTTCATGTAGTATTTCA
>CAUYLG010078448.1:0-12307 GCA_963573385.1 Cacajao melanocephalus | reverse complement strand
GGGATGGAGGAAGATTCACCAATCAAATGGAGAGCAAAAAAAACAAAACACAAAAAAAACCAAAAACCAGGAGTTGTAATTTTTGTCTCTGACAAAACAGACTTTAATAGTAATAAAAACTAAAAGAAACAAAGAAGGGCATTACATAATGGTAAAAGGATCAATGCAACAAGAAGAGCTAATGATCATAAATATATATGCACCCAATATAGGAGCACCCAGATACATAAGACTAGTTCTTAATGACTTATAAAGAGACTTAGACTCCTGCACAATAACAGCAGGAGACTTTAACACTATATTGTTAACATTAGACAGATCAATGAGATAGAAAATTAACAAGGACATTTATGACTTGAACTCAGACCTGGAACAAGTAAACTCAATAAATATCTATAGAATTCTCCACCCCAAATGCATAAAACATACATTTTTTCAGTATTATATTACACCTATTCTAAAAGTGACCACATAATTGAAAGTAAATCGCTTTTCAGCAATTGCATAGTATTTCACAGATTTAAATGAAATATTGGTTGGCTGTTTGTTATTTTCTTCCCTTTTTCCTTCCTGTCTCCGTTGTTAAGCACAATTATTGGGATAAAAGAGGTCTTTAATACCTATTTTTAGATTGCATTCCAGCCTGGGCAATAGAACAAGACTCCTGTTCTCTCTCCCCCTTTCTCTTCCTCTTTCTTTCTAAAAAAAAAAAAATGTTCTTGATGGCTGGGAGCCTATAATCCCAGCCCTTTGGGAGGCTGAGGCAGGCAAATCACCTGAAGTCAGGAGTTCAAGACCAGCCTGACCAACATGGAGAAACTCCATCTCTACTAAAAGTTCAAAATTAGCCAGGTATGGTGGCACATGCCTGTAATCCTAGCTACTTGGGAGGCTGAGGCAAGAGAATAGCTTGAACCTGGGAAGCAGAGGTTGCAGTGAGCCGATCATGCCATTGCACTCCACCCTGGGCAACAGAGGAAGCCTTGAGCAAAACTCCATCTCAAAAGAGAAAATGTCCTTGATGAAGCACAGACATTGGACTTACTCAAGACTTTAAATCAAATAAAAATACATATATATACTCAAAGAGCTATGGAAACCATGGACAAAGAACTAAAGAAAACCAAGAGAACAAGGTCTCACCAAATAGAAAATATCAATAAAGAGGTAGAAATTACAAAAAGGAGCCATATAGAAATTCTGGAGTTGAAAAGAAATATAGAAATAACTGGAATGAAAAATACACTAGAGGGTTCAACAGCAGGTTTGAACAGGCAGAAAAATCAGTGAACTTGAAGATGGATCAATTGAGATTATCTAGTCTGAGGAGCAGAAAGATTACAAAAGACAAAGACATTATATGTTGATAAATGGTCATTAAGAAGATATACCCAGCACTTTGGGAGGCCGCTCTCACTGTGACCTCCGCCTCCCAGGTTCAAGCGATTCTCCTGCCTCAGCTTCTTTAGTAGCTGGGACTACAGGCATGCGCCACTAGGTCCACCTAATTTTTGTATTTTTAGTAGAGAAGGGGTTTCAGTACTTGTTGGCCTGGCTGGTCTCAAACTCCTGACTTTAGGTGATCTGCCCGCCTCAGCCTCCCAAAGTGCTGGGATTAGAGGTGTGAGCCACTGTGCCTGGCTAAAGTTTTTTTAGCACTCAGTTGCTGTGGTTTTAGTTTAGAGTTTGAAGATGCTCTGATTTAGAAGCCTGAAATTAGATTTTTGTATTTTATACTCCAGTGTGACTGACTTTGTATAGTGGCTTTCTATATGGGATCACAAAATTGCTTGCCTTTGGATATGATTTGGAAAATATCTTCATTGTGGTATAATCCCTTTTATGTTAATTCACAGCAATCTCCAGGCCTTGAGATGTTTTTTCTCCTGATGTTTAGTTTCACGTCACTCACCATGGTGAATTTAAAAATCTAAATTGTCTTTAAAAATTTTAAAAATTTATGTTGGCCAGATATGGTGGCTCATGCCTGTAATCCCAGGCATGAGCTTTGGGAGGCTGAGGTGAGAGGATTGCTTGAGACCAGGAGTGTGAAATCAGCCTGGCAACATAGTGAGACCCTATCTTATTAATAATAAGCCAGACACAGTGGCTCACGCCTGTAATCCCAGCACTTTGGTAGGCCAAAGTGGACAGATCACATGAGGCTGGGAGTTGGACACCAGCCTGACCAACATGGAGAAACTCCGTCTCTACTAAAAATACAAAATTAGCTGGGTGTGGTGTGGTGGTGCATGCCTGTAATCCTAGCTACTCGGGAGGCTGAGGGAGGAGAATCACTTGAACCCGGGAGGCAGAGGTTGTGGTGAGCCAAGATTGCACCATTGCACTCTAGCCTGGGCAATGAGAGCAAAACTCCTTCTCAAAAAACAAACAAACAAACAAACAAAAAATATATATATATGTAAAAATAAAAAAATTAGGTGGACTTGGTGGTATGTACCTGTAGTTCTAGCTACTCAGGAGGCTAAAGCGGGAGGATTGCTTTTGCCTAGGAGTTCAAGGCTGCAGAGAGCCATGATTGCACCACTTCACTCCAGCCTGGGTGACAGAACGAGCTTTGTCTTAAATTTTTTTTTTAATAAATAAAACTTTTATGTCCATTTAATTTCAAACAAATAGAAAAAAAAAGCCTTTTTTATTTTTATTTTTTTAAGAAGGAGTGTCTTTACCCAGGCTGGAGTGTGGTGGCACAATCTCAGCTCATTGCAACCTCTGCCTCTCAGGTTCACGTGATTCTCCTGCCTCAGCTTCCCGAGTAGCTGGGATTACAGGCACATGCCACCGTGCCTGACTAATTTTTTTATTTTTAGTAGAGATGGGGTTTCTCCACGTTGCTCAGGTGCCATGTTGGTCACGTGACCACAGATGATCTGCCTGACTAGGCTTCCCAAAGTGCTTGGATTGCAGGTGTGATCCACCATGCCTAGCCAAAAAATCTGTATTCAAAGGCATCATGTGTAAATATATAAAACCATTTAAAAACCTTTAATTTACTCAGAGCCAAAAGAGCAACCAAGAGTGTGTATTTTTTCTTTTTAAAAATCATTTATTTTTTAGCTGACAAAAATTGTGTCTATTTATAGTATACGTATTTTGATATACATTGTGGAAAGGCTAAATAACATGTATTACCTCACATATTTTTCATTTTTTGTGGTAAGAACTTTTTTTTTTTAAGTGAAGGTACTATTCTTCCTTCATATTTCAGCAACAGCCAAGGGAGCTGTGGCCGCTGAGTTCCAGTCCCAGGTGTGCCTAAAGCACGCTATGTGACTCTCAACAAAGTACTCAGTTCTTCATTAAGCGGGAGATATACATACAAACCTGAGTTGTAAGGCTTGTAGGGAGTAGTGAGAAGTAATTATGTTATTTGGAAGTCATCTGGTAAATAGAAAGCATTATAAAAAGGCCATGATATCTAAGCTGGAGAGGATCGTGAAGTCATAACTTTTGTGGCCCTGTATGTTGTGATTAAGTGGACATTCAAGCTAATTGGATTAAATCTTCGGTGCCTACAAAATAACATGGTTGCATATTTCCTTCTAGTTGAATGTATTTACTTTTGTTTATTTACTTTAAATTATTTAAATTTCGCATGTTTACTTTTATTTATTTATTTTAATTTTGCAGATTTGTCACTTGCCAACTGTTTTATATACATCTTTTTACTTAATTTTCAGCAATTACATGGCATACATACTATCACTGTTTTATAGATGAAGAAACTGAGGCTTAGAGAATTTAAATAACTTGTCTATCCAAGGTTACATAGTTGACACGTGACAGAATTAGAAGGACCAGCGTGCTGACACTAAAGACCTCTGATTTGTGTAATTCTCATCACTACTCATCTGGTGTGTGGTTGCCTGTTCAGTCTTGACACTAGTAGAGTAATGGAAAGGCATAGCTTCAGTTGCTTTAATTGATACACGTTTATTCCACAGATATTTAAAAGCTTGACAGACCTTCTAAATGGGTTTGTAGTTAAAAATCGATAATTTAAAATTAATAAGTTAAATACACATTTACTGTGGTTTGTTTCCTTACCAGTAGTCTTTCTGTTGGTAAACCAAAATTTACATTTTATTTTTTAGGTCCTAAACATGCAGCTTTCAGATGGAGGACAAGGAGATGTCCCTGTTGATGAAAACAAACTCCATGGTAAACCTGATAAAACCTTGCGCTTTTCCCTCTGCAGTGATAATCTGGAAGGAATATCTGAAGGTGAAGGGTTACTTCATTCAAGGAGTTGTGTGATTCAAGTAATATTTTGTTTTGTGTTTTTTAAAGGAGCCTTATAAATTATAATTATACCATCTGTGCCTCTCACTGAGGAGACTAATGAAGATTTTCTCTAATGAGCTTGAACAGTTGGCTGTAAAGATTGTTTCCTGAATAAAATTAAGATTGCAGGATGCCTTTGGTCATATAAAATGGAGAAGATATGAGTCTTTTTTCAGACTTAAATAGAATAACAGCAAGTTTTGTTTCTCCAGTATTAACATATACCAAAGCTTATAGAGCTCCTTTAGAAGGATATGATGCATGTCTGAATGGGAAAAAATTGACTTACTAATAATTCACGATGTTGCATATGCTCTTAAATATTCTGTATTCTGCTACTCACACTCACACATACCTTTATGAAGCAGGATACAATGGAAATAGAAATTAAAAAGAAAATCCAAAGCCAAGATTGTGAAGTGAGAATATGTCATTTGCCTACTAGGACCAATTTTTTTGGTCAAGAAAATATAGTTCAAATTTACTGACATTTAAAAAGAAACATATAATAACTTCACATTTTAATCTAACTTTTCAAAAAAATCACATGTAATATGTGTTCATTCTAGAAAATAGAGAAGTAGAATCACCTGTAATTTCACAATTTTTTTAATAGCAGTTGACATTTTAGATTATAGCAAAATTAGATTTATCCTATTTTGTAACCTTTTCAGTTATTATTAAACTGGCATTAACATTTCCCTTTGCAATTTAATATTCTTTTTTTTTTTTTGAGGCAGAGTCTTGCTCTGTCACCCAGGCTGGAGTGTAGTGGCATGATCTCTGCTCACTGCAACCTCTGCCTGCTGGGTTCAAGCGATTCTCCTGCTTCAGCTTCCCAAGTAGCTGGGATTACAGACCTCTGCCACAAGGCTAGTTTTTTTTTTTGTTTTTTGTATTTTTAGTAGAGGTGAGGTTTCACCATGTTGTTCAGGCTGGTCTTGAACTCCTGACCTCAGGTGCTTCACCCTTCTTGGTCTCCCAAAGTGCTGGGATTACAGGCGAGAGCCATGGCTGTGCCCAGCCTAACATTCTTAAATAACATGGTTTCCATGGCTGTTTTCCTTAACTCACATGGGCATATCAGTTTTTTTCAACTTTCTTCTATGATTAAATCTGTAGATTGCATCCACTTTTCAGACATAAGAAGCTTTGGGCCAGGCATGGTGGCTTATGCCTGTAATCCCACCACTTTGAGAGGCAGAGGCAGGCAGATTACCTGAGTTCAGGAGTTTGAGACCAGCCTGGGCAACACGGTGAAACCCTGTCCCTACTAAAATATAAAACATTAGCTGGGTATGGCAGTGTGCACCTATAGTCCCAGGTGCTGGAGAGGCTGAAGCAGGAGAATTGCTTGAACCCGATAAGGGGGGGTTGCATTGAGCCAAGATTGCTCCACTGCACTCCAACCTGGGCAACAGAGCAAGACTGTCTTAAAAAAAAAAAAAAAAAAGGCTGGGCACAGTGGCTCACACCTGTAATCCCAGCACTTTGGGAGGCCAAGGAGGGTGGATCATGAGGTCAGGAATTTGAGACCAGCCTGACCAACATGGTGAAACCTTGCCTCTACTGAAAATACAAAAGTTAGCTGGGTGTGGTGGTGCACACCTGTAATCCCAGCTACTCAGGAGGCTGAGGCAGGAGAATTGTTTGAACCTAGGAGGCAGAGGTTGCGGTGAGTCGAGATTGAGCCACTGCACTCCAGCCTGGGTGACAGAGCAAGACTCTGTCTCAAAAAAAAGAGAAGCTCTGCAACAAGCAACCTTAGATTAATTTGTTTTTTGAGACGGAGTCTCACTTTTGTTGCCCAGGCTGAGATCGTGCCAGTGCAATGGTGTGATCTCGGCTCATTGCAACCTCGGCCTCCCCGGTTCATGCGATTTTCTTGCCTCAGTCTCCTGAGTAGCTGAGATTACAGGCATGCACCACCAGGCCTGGCTAATTTTTGTATTTTTAGTAGAGATGGGGTTTCACCATGTTGGTCAGCCTGGTCTCCAACTCCTGTCCTCAGGTGATCAATGCACCTCGGCCTCCTAAAGTGCTGAGATTGCAAGGTGTCAGCCACTGTGCCTAGCAGATTAATTTTGTATTAGCACCTTAGGATAAATTCCTAGAAGCAGAATTTCTGTCTCAAAGGGCATGTGTTTTTTTAAGATATAAAGGCAGCATTAAAAACACTTTAATCAGTTTTTAGTCTTTTATCAAGGCATGAAAAATTGTGTGGTGGCTCATGACTGTTTTAGAAAGATTACTAACAGTATAAACATTTCTCTAGGTCCTTCAAATCGCTCCAATTCAGTGTCCTCCCTGGACCTAGAAGGAGAGTCTGTGTCAGAACTTGGAGCAGGACCTTCTGGGAGTAATGGAGTTGAAGCTCTACAACTGTTAGAACATGAGCAAGGTAAAGTGAAGTTGAACACAATTGCCTAAGTAGCAAAGAATTTACCTGATTGCAAGATGAGCAGTGTGTTTGCATTGAGTTGGCTTTGTTCAGCAAGAGATTATACAATCACCGTTAAACTTGCATTTATTCATCATTCTTTCAGTTTTTCAAAATGTATTTAGTTGGTAAGTGGATTGTTTAGGCTCAGGTTACATTGAATAATTAATATAAATTACTTTAAATTCTGTAATATTTGATATTTTAATTCTGTAACCTTTTAGGGATACAATGTAAATACTTAAGGCTCAAGGAACTTAGAATAGGGAAAGAATAATACACAATTGATTAAAGGTATCATAAATGTGTTTTGGCAGTTCTGAGTGAGAAATACATATGGTTGAAAGTATAGGGAAAGCTTACTGGAAGAAAATACTAGCCTTAATGGCTGGCTGGCATTGCCTGGGCAGAAGTTGGAGATAGGTCATTCTAAGTGAATGACAAGTATAAGCAAATCAAAGAGGTGAGAAGCCATAGTACTTATTCAGGTATCAGTTAGGGAAATAGGGTGAGGTAGAGATTAAAGAGTAGGTAGATTTCTGTTGTGGAAAGAAGGATGTCAGTATTTTAGTAGCAAGCTGGAAGCCACTGAAGGCTTTTGATTCAGTGAGGATGAGGAGGTAAGATGCCTTAAAAAGATTAAGTTGAAAAAGTTTTTTGGATTTGTTCATTTAAGATGATGCCCTCAGCCAGGTGTAGTGGCTCACGCCTATAATCCCAGTACTTTGAGAGGCAGAGGCAGGCAGATGAGGTCAGGAATTCAAGACCATCTTGGCCACCATAGTGAAACCTGTCTCTACTAAAAATACAAAAATTAGCTGAGCGAGTTGGCTGGTGGCTGTAATCCCAGCTACTCGGGAGGCTGAGGCATGAGAATTGCTTGAACCCAGGAGGCAGGGGTTGCATTGAGCTGAGATTGAGTCACTCCACTCCAGCCTGGGCAACTGAGCAAGACTCTGTTAAAAAAAGAAAAGATGGACTGGGCATGGTTGCTCACGCCTGTAATCCCAGCACTTTGGGATCCTGAGGTCAGGAGTTTGAGACCAGTCTGGCCATGATAGTGAAAACCCTGTCTTTACTAAAAATACAAAAATTAGCTGGATGTGGTGGTGGGTGCCTGTAATCCCAGCTGCTTGGGAGACTGAGGCAGGAGAATCGCTTGAACCTGGGAGGCAGAGGTTGCAGTGAGCCAAGATGGTTCCACTGTACTCTAACCTGGTTGACAGAGGAAGACTCTTTCTAAAAAAAAAAAAAAAAAAAAAGATGATGCCCTCAACTAGATTTGAGACAGTGATTCTTAGGCTTTAGCATGCATAAGAATTACCTGGTTAACTTTTTGAAAATTCTGTTTCCCAAGTCTTACTTCTAGAAATTCTGGTTCAGTCAAGTTTTAGAAAGAAAAAGAGTATTATCATTGGAATGTGTGTGACTTGGAAAAATTAATGCTGTATTTTACCGAATTGGTTTATCAGTGTATCAGTTAGGATTAAGTTTGTTGCAAATAATAGAGAAAACTCAAATAATAAAGTAGTACCTCCTTATCAACGGTTTCACCTTCTATGGTTGCAGTTACCCCGGACAACCTTGGTGCAAAAATATTAAATGGAAAATTCCAGAAATAATTCATAAATTTTAAATTGTGTGCCATTCTGAGTAATGTGATGAAATCTCGCACAATCTTACTCTATCTCATCCTGGACATTAATCATTTTTTAGTTCAGCATGTCCATATATATACTACCTGCCTATTAATCACTGCTTATCAAATCAAAAAAGCATGGAATATATAGGATTTGGCAGTATCCACAATTTCAGGCATCCACTGGAGGCCTTTCCATAAGTGGAAGAACTTTCATATGAGCTTATGAAAGAAGCTGAACAAATATCATCTCTTTGACATGCTTTCTGGGAGATTCCAAGGTAGGTGGTTGGCAGTCTATGTTTTGTGAAATGCTGGGTTAAGTGAATTGATAGTCCCAGCGCTTTGGGAGACTGAGTTGCCTGAGCCCAGTAGTTGAAGAGCAGCTTGGGCAACGTAGGGAGATCCAGTCTCTACAAAAACAAATTAACAAAAAACCCAGGGTGGTAATATGTGTCTGTAGTTGCAGCTACTCAGGGAGGTTGAAGCTGCAGTGATCCGTGATCGTGCCACTGCACTCCAGCCTGGGCTCCAGAGTGAGACTCTGTCTCAAAAAAAAAAAGAACTCGATTGAGGGAAGTTGGTCTAGGGAGGTGAACAAAACTCTTAAATGCAGAAGGGAGCTATCCAAGTCAAGTGAAAAAACCATTTTTAGTATGGTTTTATCATTTAATTATTGCCACTACAATTCTATATAGCATATCACCCCAAAATATTTATTTTTGTCTTGAAGTCTATGGGTCAACTGGTTGGTCCTTCTGATTTGGACTGGGTTCACTCATGCATCTACTTTCACCTGTGATTTGGTAGGGAGCTCTGCTAATCTTAGCTGGTAGTCAGTTATTTGGTAGGGAGCTGACTGGCCTAGTTAGGTCTAGGGTGGTACTTCATGCTTAGTAATGATAGAGTATGTGGGGGCCGGGTGCGGTGGCTCACGCATGTAATCCCAGCACTTTGGGAGACCAATGCTGGTGAATCAGTTGAGTCCAGGAGTTCAAGACCAGCCTGGGCAACATGGTGAAACCCTTTCTCCATGAAAAAGACAAGAAATAATTAGCCAGGCATGGCAGCACGTGCCTATAGTTCCAGCTACTAGGTAGGTGGAGGTGGAAGAATCACTTGAGTCTGGGAGGTGGAGGCTGCAGTTAGCTCTGATTGCCACTGCATTCCAACCTGGGTGACAGAACAAAAAAAAAAATTAAAATAATTTTTTAAAAAAGAATATATAACTTGAAGTTCAAAGATAAAATTCTTCAAAGTTGATTAAAAGTCATTGCTGTGCTACTATTTTTAAAGTGCTTAATTTTGTTTTTGATAGCTACAACACAAGATAACCTTGATGATAAACTAAGAAAGTTTGAAATTCGTGACATGATGGGATTAACAG
Organism: Cacajao melanocephalus; assembly: GCA_963573385.1. Lineage (NCBI taxonomy): Eukaryota > Metazoa > Chordata > Mammalia > Primates > Pitheciidae > Cacajao > Cacajao melanocephalus. Next base: position 2,536 of record CAUYLG010078448.1, on the reverse strand, counting down.
ATGATAGGGACATATCAGAAACAGTGAGTGAGACCTGGAGTACAGACGTCTTGGGAAGTGACTTTGACCCTAATATTGATGAAGATCGCTTGCAAGAAATTGCAGGTAGGTGCCATTTAATATCTCTGAAAGATCAGTTTGGTTATTCAAATCCACTGACCTTTCATGAGAGGAAGTCCCAGTGCCCTGGCAAACATAATGTGTGTATGTGTTAGCACCATCTGGGAAACTGTGATAACTGTATGGAATAAGACATTTGTGTACTTTTTTATTTGCTTAAATATAAGTAGTGTTTTTTCTTTCTACATTTAATCCCACCCCTTACCCATCCTCCTCCCCACTGCCAAAAAAAGAAAGAGAAAAACCAGTGTTTTGGATTAGATTCTGGTCAAGTGTTGTTTGCAGGGCATAGTATAAGTTCTTAGTCTTTCTCTGATTAGTATATTCTCCTTTTGAGACTAAACGCCTAACCTTAAGATGGAAATTCTCACAGATTATACCCAAAAAATCTTTCACAACAGTATGATACTGATGTTCTCTCAAAAAATGAATTTGCTTCTGGAAGGTTAATTAAATTCCAAAGGGTAACCAGGGTTTTTTTTTTTTCCCTTCTTTTTAAATTTTGATTTATTTTTTTAATGGAGACAGAATCTCTCTTTGTTGCCCAGGCTGGTCTCGAACTACTGAGCTCAAGCGATCCTCCTGCCTTCTTTTTTTTTTTTTAATGTGAAATTTATTGAGGTGCTATGTAGATACACTAAAATTCAGTCTTTTGGGTACCATTTTATGAGTTCTGAAAGATACATAGTCTTGTAACCCTCATCTTCATTTTGTTTTTAAATCATGGAAATTTTAATTTATATATTTATTTTTCTTCAACTTTTATTTTAGGTTCGGGGGTACATGCAGATTTGTTACATGGGAAATTGTTACAGCAAATTGTATGTTGCTGAGGTTTGGTACACAAATGATTTTTCCACCCAGGTAGTGAGCATAGTACCCAATAGGTTTTTTATTTTAATTTGAGACAGAGTCTCACTCTGTCACCCAGGCTGGAGTGCAGTGGTGTGATCTTGGCTCACTGTAACCTCTGCCTCCTGATTTCAAGCAATTCTCCTGTCTCAGCCTCCCAAGTAGCTGGGACTACTGGTGCTCACCGCCACACCCAGCTAATTTTTGTATTTCTAGTAGAGATGGGGTTTTACCATATTGGCCAGGCTGGTCTCGAACTCCTGGCCTCAAGTGATCCACCCACTTCGGCCTCCTGAAGTCCTGGGATTACAGGCGTGAGCCATTGCGCCTGACCTAAATCATGGAACATTTTAAACAAATACAAAAGAGGAACTCAGTGTACCCATCACTCAGCTTCAGCAGTTAGACACACATGGCCAGCTTTGTTTCATCTGTTCTCCTACCCACTACTCTATTCTCTCCCCTCATTATGTTTAGGCAAGTTCCAGACATCATTTTATTTATAATTATTTCATGATATATCTTTAAAAGATAATTTTTATTATTAACTTTTTTCCAATTTTTTTCATGCCCTGAAATAGAATTATTTTTTTATTAGGTTTAATCCAAAGTACTGAAGCCTTTTGAACTTGAGTATTTTTAACACAGATGTGTAATAATGTTTAATACTTTCAATTTGCATTTTTAAGTAGTGTAAATAGATTTCTTAATTGGTTTTGCATTACTTTGTTCCAGATGCCAGAGTAGTATTGTTTTTGGCAGTTAGCTGTATTTGCACAATAAGCTGTATTTGCAGTTGAGAGAGTGCTATGTAGTTGTGTGTTTTCCTATGAATATATTTTATTGCCCTGAATAGTGACTAATGTGCTGGAAGAAAAAATATTTTGCCAGTATAATATTCTCTGGTTAAATCTCTCTGAATGTTTTTAATCCCTGTAGGGCTCTAAATTTTAGAACAATGTTAAGGGCCCCTGTAAAATTTACTGAAAAATCAAAGCTAAAGCTGGTTGAAATAACTTCATTTAATGATATGTGTTTTCTCTCTGGAGAGTCAAAGGTGAACTGCAAGAGACTGGTGAAAAGTGTCTAGTGCCATTGTGACCAAACTGGGAACTCTGTATTTTTTTTATTTTTTTTGAGACGGAGTTCCTCTCTTATTGCCCAGGCTGGAGTATAATGGCGCAATCTCGGCTCACTGCAGCTTCCACCTCCTGGGTTCAAGTGATTCTCCTGCCTCATCCTTTGAGTAGCTGGGACTACATGCTTGTGCCAACACTCCCAGCTAATTTTGTATTTTTAGTAGAAACAGGGTTTCTCCATGTTGGTCAGTCTGGTCTTGAACTCCCGACCTCAGGTGATACGCTTGCTTTAGCCTCCCAAAGTGTTGGGATTATAGGCGTGAGCCATCATACCTGGCAGAACTTTGTATTTTTACTGGTGTGCTTGATTGAAGTTATTCTTACCTTGGCTTCTTTTTGTAGGTAGAGTTGAGGTTTTTTTTTTTTTTTTTTTTTTTTTTTTTTTTTAAAATAACAAAAAAAAAACCCAAAAAAGCAAAACCGGA
>CAUYLG010078447.1:0-54733 GCA_963573385.1 Cacajao melanocephalus | reverse complement strand
AGGTTTTTAATACCCATTTTTAGACTGCATTCTAGCCTGGGCAGTAGAACAAGAATCCTGTTCTCTCTCCCTCTTTTTCTTCCTTTCTTTCTCTCGTACATTCTTTTTCTTTCTTTCTTTCACTCTCACTTTCTTTCCTCTCTTTTTCTTTCTTTCAAAAAAATAAAAAAAAAAAAATTACCTAACCAGTTCCAACAACATATTAAAAAAATAATACACCATAATCAAGTGGGTTTTATACTAGGGATGCAGGGATGGTTTAAGATACACAAGTCAATAAATGTAATTAAAAATCATATGATTACCTCAATAGATGCAGAAAAAGCATTTGACAAAATCCAGCATCCCTTTATGATTAAAACCACAGCAAAATTGACATGGAAAGGGCACACCAGTAAACCAAATTCAGTGTGATACATTATATCAACAGAATGGAAGACAAAAACTATATGAACATTTTAATTGATGCTGAAAAAGCATTTAATAAAATTCAACATTCCTTTATAAGAAACACTCTCAAAAAGTTGGGTATAGAAGGAACACAGCTCAACATAATAAAATCCATATACAGAAGACCCACAGCTAGTATTATAGTGAATGGGGAAAAACTGAAAAAAGGCTCTGAGACCTAGAACATGACAAGGATGCCCACTGTCATCACTGTTATTCAGCATAGTACTGAAAGCACTAGCTAGAGCAATCAGGCAAAAGAAAGAAATAAAGGACATCCAAATTGGAAGTGAAGAAGGCAAATTACCCTTGTTTGCAGATATGATCTTATATTTGGAAAAACCTAAAGACCCTACAAAAAAACTAGTAAAACCGATAAATTCAGTAATGTTGCAGGATACAAAATTAACATAAAAAATTAGTAGCATTTCTATATGCCAAAAGCAAACAATCTGAAAAGGAATCAAGAAATTAAGCCTATTTACAATAGCTACAAGGAAAATTAATTCCCTAGGAATTAAGCAAATAAGTGAAATAGCTCTACAAGGAAAACCATGAAACATTGGTGAAAGAAACTGAAGAGGACACACACACACACAAAAGGAAAGATAGTCCATTTTCACGGATTGGAAGACTAAATGTTGTGAAAATATTCCTACTACCCAAAGCAACCTATGGATATAATGCAATTCCAATCAAAATACTTATGACATTCTTCACAGAAACAGAAAAAAAAATCTTAAAATGTGTATGGAACCACAAAAAAACCCACAATAGCCAAAGTTATCCTGACTTGAGCAAAAAGAACAAAACTGGAGGAATCACATTACCTGACTTCAAATCATACTACAGAGCTATAATTAACCAAAACAGCATGGTACTGGCATAAAAACAGACACATAGACCAATAGAACAGAATAGAGAACCAGAAACAAACCCATACATCTCCAGTGAACTCATTTTCAACAAAATTGCCAAGAACATACATTGGAGAAAGGACAATCTCTTCAATAAATAGTGGTAGGAAAATGATACATGTATTCAGAAGAATGAGACTAGACCCCTACCTCTCACCATATACAAAGATTAAATCAAAATAGATTAAAGAATTAAATCTAAGACCTCAAACTATAAAGCTACCCCAAGAAAACATTGAAGAAACTCTGTAGGACATTGGAGTGGGCAAAGATTTTTTGAGTAATAACTCACAAGCAGAGGCAATCAAAGCAAAATTGGACAAAGGGGATTACATCAAGTTAAAGACTTCTGCACAGCAAAGTAAACAATCAACAAAGTGAACAGATAACCCACAGAATAGGAAAAAATATTTGCAAACTATTCATCTACCAAAGATTAATAACCAGAATATATAAGAAACCTAAAAAAAAAACTCTATGGGAAAAAATCTAATAATTAGAAGATGGGCAAGAGATCTGAATAGATATTTTTCAAAAGAAGATGTACAAATGGCAAACAGGCATATGAAAAGGTGCTGAACATCACTGATCATCAGATAAATGCAAATCAAAACAACAATGAGATATTATCTCACCCCAGTTAAAATGGCTTTTATCAGCTGGGCACAGTGGCTCATGCCTGTAATTCAGCACTGTAGGAGGCCAAGGCAGGGGATCACCTGAGGACAAGCGTTTGAGACCAGCCTGGCCAACATGGTGAAACCCCGTGTCTACTAAAAATACAAAAAAAAAAAAAAATTAGCTGGTGTAATAGCGCACGCTTGTAGTCCCAGCTACTCAGGAGGCTGAGGCAGCAGAATCACTTGAACCCAGGAGGCAGAGGTTGCAGTGAACCAAAATCATGCCATTGCACTCTAGCCTGGGCAACAAGAATGAAGCTGTGTCTCAAAAAGAAAAAAAAAAAAAGGCTTTCATCCAAAAGACAGGCAATAACAAATACTGGTAAGGATATGGTGAAAAGTGAACCCTTATACATTGTTGGTAGGAATGTAAATGAGTACAACTACTATGGAGAACAGCTTGGAGGTTCCTCAAAAAATTTAAAATAGACCTACCGTGTGATCCAGCAATCCCACTGCTAGGGAATCAGAATGTCGAAGAGATACCTGCACGCCTATGTTTGCTGCTGCATTAGTCACAATAGCCAAGATTTATGAGCAACCTAAGTGTCCATCAACAGATGAATGGATTAAAAAAATGTACATATACACAATGGAGTACTCTTCAGCCACAAAAAAGAATGAGATGCTGTCATTTGCAACAACATGGATGGAACTGGAGGTCATTATGTTAAGTGAAATAAGCCAGGCACAGAAAGATAAACTGCATGTTCTCACATATTTATGGGAGCTAAAAATCAAAACAATAGAACTTGTGAAAGGAAAATAAATCTTGGGTCCCCCAAATCAGTAAGCTAAAGGGAAAGGTCAAGCTGGGAACTGCTTAGGGCCCACCTGCTTCCCATTCAAAGTCACTCCTCTGCTCATTGAGATAAATACATATTTGACTGCCTCCTTTGTAGAGGTCATCAGAAACGCAAAAGAATGCAGCCATTTACTTCTTATCTACCTATGATTTGGAAGCCCCCTCCCGGCTTTGAGTCTTCCTGCCTTTGCTTTGAGTTGTCCCACGTTTTCAAACTTAACCAGTGTTCATCTTGCATATGTTGATTGATGTCTCATGTCTCCCTAGAACGTATACAACCAAACTGTGCTCTGACCACCTTGGGCACATGTCGTCAGAACCGCCTGAGGCTGTGTCACAGGTGCAAGCCCATAACCTTGACAAAATAAACTTTCTAAATTAACTGAGACCTGGCTCAGATTTTTGGGGTTCACAAACTCATGGAGATGGAGAGTAGAATGATGATTACCAGAGGCTTGGAAGGGTAGTAGGTGGGTTGGGGAGGGGGGTGAAAATGGGAATAGTTAATGGGTACCAAAACATAGAAAGAATGAATAAGACCTAGTATTTGCTAGCACCCACAGGGTGACTATAGTAAAAAATAATTTAATTGTACATTTAAAAATAACTAAATGTGTATGATTGGATTGTTTGTAACACAAAAGGTAAGTGCTGAGGCAATGGATACCCCATTTACCCTGATGTGATTATTATGCATTGTATGCCTGTATCAAAATATCTCATGTAACCATACACCTACTATGTACCTACAACAATTAAAAATTTATAAAATAAGAGATTATGAAAATTCTAGACCCTCCCAAAAGGGTATTTAATATACCTTAATTCTTACCTTTTTCCATAGGGTCCATTTATTGTTTTGATGTGTGCTGTAAACTAAAGTAATAAATATTTGTCTTTAAGAGACAGTTCTAGGATAGGCAATGGTATTGCTAAATCCTTCATAGAGACGCTAAATTGGAAGAATTCTTTCCCCTGTGCCACTCCTCAATTAATCAACAAAGAAAAAATTTCAGGCTATAATATTTTATAACCTAATACTTGAAAGAGCAAGTTATAGAAGTCTTAGACAAACTTTTATTTGTTCTCTGAAGCAACAGTCTTCAAAATGAAGGGGTGTGCAAGATAAAGCCTTGTGATGCAAAGTAATTGTTAGAATTTCTATTTATTCAGTTTTGAATCTAAAAATTAGGCATTTATGGATTCATTGTTAAAAAAAAAAAAAACATTGAATCCTTATGTTTATGTCAGACAGGCAGACACTCCTTAGGTACAGATCTTGAGGTCTCCTGAATGGAGAGCCGGAGGTCTGCAATTAGAGGGCTGATCATTAACACCCAGTCAATTTCCTTGTTTTCTGCTGCGAATATTTTGCAGTTTGCATATACTTCATCAGTTTGCCCTACAGATTACATATTTCTAAATTTAAATTAACTTTGAAAAAACTTAGACTTCACAACCTGCTATCCTTAGCCATGAAGTATACCTAGAGACCTTGAAATATAAATGCCATCAATATAGTGATAGTTTTTTTTTTTCTTTAAAAAATGTTTAGTTGGACACAGTGGCTCATGCCTATAATCTTAGCATTTGTGGGGGGCAGGCCCAAGGTGACAGTATTGCTTAAGGACAGGAGTTCAAGACCAGCCTGGGCAACACAAGGAGACCCCCATTTCTACAAAAAAATTAAATAAAAATTAGCTAGTCAGGGTGGTGTGTGCCTGTAGCCCTACCTACTTGGGAGTCTGAGGCAGGAAGACAGCTTGAGCCCAGAACTTTGAGGTTACAGTAATTATGATTGCACCACTGTCCTCCAGCCTGTGTGACAAAGCAAGACCCTGTCTCAAAATACAATAATTATGCATCTACATATGTTAGTTACTTCTGTGAGATAGTGCTCACGAGTGTTTTACTATGGACATGTGATGTAAAAAACAATATTGCTCTAGAGACTAGGGCGGACATTTACGAAAAAGCTAGTTTCTCTTTATTTCTATCATTTTATAGTAGACTGTGCATCAAGCTCTCCTGGGTGTACTTGTTAAAAGGCTGATTCCTTGGCTCTCCTGAGACTCACAGATAAAAAATCTTTGGAGGTGGGGCCCTGAAGTCAGTATGTTAAACAAGTAACCTAAACGAGTTGTGCACACCAGCATTTCAGAACCACTGCTTTGGATGGTGTTTAAGTAGTTCAGCAATTATTTCCCCCCATTATTAACTCTCAACAATTCCTGAGCCCATTTATACCTACGTTAATAAAATTAAGGTATTGTAAAACTCAACTGAAGGTAGCTATCTGAAGGTATTTTTGAATTCTTTTCTCCCTTGAAAAAGTTTTATCTCCTGCTAAAATGTTGTTGACAGAAAATATCAATCTATTTGTTACATGCTCATGCACTGTGTTAGCGTCTAGCTTACCCAAAGCTACTGGGAAGCTAAAAGACACCTTGCTGAGTCAGCAAGACTAGATGCAAAACTGAATTTAGAAGACACTACTCATAAATGTAAGTTTAAATCTTCATACAAACTTCACTGCTTCAAGTAAAGCTGAGACAAGCAAAGTGCCATTAAGGGGGTAGAGAGTTGGCTGGGTTAACAAAGATAATTCTGTGGATATTATTTCCCAGTGTATATGTTTTTAAGGAGTTTTTGGTTTCAAGTAACAGAAGCAAACTCAAAATAGCTTAAACAAAAGTATTGTGAGGATGTCTTATGGAGAGGAGAAACTCAGCCAAGTCTCAGGGAAGGGGTTCAACAACGAATTGTCAGGGAGCTCTGCCTCTTCAGTCTCTGTGTTTCTACTTATTTGCTCCATTTTTTTCATAGATTGACTTTCGCTGTTCCTTAGTTTAGTTGAACTTGGTGGCCTTGCACCTCGGAGGCTTACATGTTACAGGTGCATGATAAAACTAACTCAATGCTTTCCATGCCCAATTCCAAATTATTGGTGAAATAATTAGATTTGCCCAGTTACAACTCTGTGATGATCTTTGGTCTAATTAGCTGCAGCCAGGATGGGCACGTCATATAGTTGAACATGACTGCCAGGGGCTAGCCCTGTGGATCAAGGAATGTTTATATGGGGAGTCTGTAGAGAAAACAAAAGCCTTATTCACTGACTGACTAGGCACAAATCCCTATTCTTACGAGCCCCAAATGTGTAATTTTGTGAAGCCTACACACCTACCCACCCACCCACTCAATACTGGGACCTGGGACTCCTGTTGCATCTCATTTTATTAAACATCTAAAATTGAGTAAATTATGAACTGTTTTTTATTACTAGAACAGTTTAAACTTGGTTCTGATTGCTAGACTGATCTTTGTGGATGGATATCAGACCTGATGTGTGCCTAGCTGTCATAGTAGAAGGATGAATTTCCTCTATTTGCTGACAACATTCTTTTTTACATGAATGTTCGTAGCTTTATTCATAAGAATCAAAAACTAGAGACAACCCCAATGTCTATCAACAAGGAAATGGAGAAACAAATTATGGCATATCTGCAATGAAATGCTGCTCAGCAAGAAAGAGGAACCAACTGCTGATACATGCAACAATTTGGATGAATCTCAAATGCATTATGCTAAGCAAAAGAAACCTTACACAAAAGAGTGCAATCTGTATGACTCTTTTTTGTTTGCTTTCAACTTTTAAGTTCAGGGGTACATGTGCAGGATGTGCAGGTTTGTTTCATGGGTAAATGTGTCCCATGGTGGTTTGCTGCACATATCATCCCATCACCTAGGTATTAAGCCTGCATCTATTAGCTATTCTTTGTGATCCTCTCCCTCACGTCCCCCACCTCTGACAGGCCCCAGTGTGTGTTGTTCCCCAGCATGTGTCCATGTGTTCTCATTGTTCAGCTCCTAATTACAAATGAGAACATGTGGTGTCTGGTTTTCTGTTCCTGTGGATAACGTTCTTTAGAGCACAAATTGCGGTCCTATTGTTAAATTTTTAGTAGAAAAAAGTGGCTTGACATAAGCTACAAATGTATTTTCAATAGTAACTGGTAGGTAGTAGCTATTCAATAAAGCTATTAAATGAAAATAAAATCAGTGACTTCTTGACAATCTATAATTGGTTTATAAGACTGCCACCCAGCAATTGAATTGTAGCTTTCTAGAAGGACGTTTTGCAAATACATCATACACTGGGCAGTCAAGCAGCTCTGCAATGATGCTTCGGGGTACATAACTAGGCTATTCTTTGGCCATGGTAGATGATATCAACAGCTGTTTTAAAATGTTCCAGCCAAAATTATTTCAGCTATGATTTATGATGTGGAACTCTGGAAATACAGCAAAGAGGGCTTTTTAAAACTAAAATAGATTCAATTATTATAGAAGCAGCTTTCTGGGGAAAACTTTCATTTTGCTTGAAATGAAATGGTCAGAGAAGATGGCCATAACATAGGCTATCTCAGATTTCATTTTATGTCATCTACTATTTCCATATGGCTCTATCATCAGAAATATAAAATAGCAGCATTATGGGTATTATCATTAATAACTTGCCAGATTGCAACCTCTTACTGTTAGCCAAAAGTCTAGCTGAGAAAAGTGACATTTAAGGAAGGTTGCCCAAGGGGCTTTTCATTCCTTTATTCTCAATTTTATCCTTAGGTTAGGCCACTGAACAGCTACTACTTAGTAGTCTGGCACATTTTGCATAATCTCACATTGAGTTATTCTTAAATGCTGTAATTTCCCTTTCTATCAAAGGTTACTTCAAGAAACAGCTTTGTGAAACTTATCACAGCTTTTGTTGTAAAAATAATTGAGAATATCAATCATGACATCATCTAAATGTCTCCTATTGAAAAGTACTAAACGAGGAATTCCTTTTAGAACTCAAAGATAGGAAAGCTTTTTCTCCTGAGAATTCTTTCTCTTTTCTGGTAACAGTCATACAACCACACATCTTTTCACCTTTCTCTATGCATCCTAGCTCAAAGATGCATAGAGAAAACATTGAAGTTGAAGCCTGTTATGTTGGCCTTCAGTTACACATTTGTATTCTTCTTTCAATTAGTCCTGATTTTCCACATTAGTAGCTTCAATAAAGAATATACACTTTTGAAAAGTATCTGTTCATATCCTTCACCCACTTTTTGACGGGGTTGTTTTTTTCTTGTAAATTTGTTTTAAGTTTTTTGTAGATTCTGGATATTAGCCCTTTGTCAGATGGGTAGATTGCAAAAATTTTTTCCCATTCTGTTGGTTGCTGGTTCACTCTAATGATAGTTTCTTTTGCTGTGCAGAAGCTCTTGTTTAATTAGATCCCATATTTCTGTTTTGGCTTTTGTTGCCATTGCTTTTGGTGTTTTAGTCATGAAGTCCTTGCCTATGCCTATGTCCTGAATGGTATTGCCTAGGTTTTCTTGTAGGGTTTTTATGGTGTTAGTTCTTATGTTTAAATCTTTAGTCCATCTGGAGTTAATTTTTGTATAAGGTGTAAGGAAGGAGTCCAGTTTCAGCTTTCTGTACATGGCTAGCCAGTTTTCCCAACTCCATTTATTAAACAGGGAATCCTTTCTCCATTGCTTGCTTTTGTCAGGTTTGTCGAATATCAGATGGTTGTAGATGTGTGGCATTACTTCGAAGGCCTCTGTTCTGGGTTTTATACCAGTAGAATGCTGTTTTGATTACTGTAGCCTTGTAGTATAAAGTCAGGTAGCATAATGCCTCCAGCTTTGTTTTTTTGTTTTGTTTTTTTTTTTGCTTAGGATTGTCTTGGCTATGCAGGTTCTTGTTTGGTTCCACATGAAGTTTCAGGTGTTTTTTTCCAGTTCTGTGAAGAAGGTCAATGTCAGCTTGATGGGTATAGCATTGAATCTCTAAATTACTTTGGGCAGTATGGCCATTTTCATGATATTGATTCCTCCTAACCATTAACATGGAATGTTTTTCCATCTGTTTGTGTCCTCTCTTGTTTCCTTGAGCAGTGGTTTGTAATTCTCCTTGAAGAGGTCCTTCACATCCCTTATTACTTGTATTCCTAGGTATTTTATTCTCTTTGTAGCAATTGTGAATGGAAGTTTGCTCATGATTAGGCTTTCTGTCTGTTATTGGTGTATAGGAATGCTTGTGATTTCTGCACATTAATTTTGTATCCTGAGACTGCTGAAGTTGCTTATCAGTTTAAGGAGATTTGGGGCTAAGACAACGGGGTCTTCTAAATATACAATCAGGTCATCTGCAAATAGAGACAATTTGACTTCCTCCTTTCCTAATCGAATACCCTTTCTTTTTCTTGCCTGATTGCTCTGGCCAGAACTTCCAATACTACGTTGAATAGGTGTGGTGAGGGAGGGCACCCTTGTCTTGTGCCAGTTTTCAAAGGGAATGCTTCTTGTTTTTGCCCATTCAGTATGATATTGGCTGTGCGTTTGTCATAAATAGCTTTTATTATTTTGAGGTACGTTCCATCAATACCTAGTTTATTGAGAGTTTTTAGCATAAAGGGCTGTTGAATTTTGTCAAAGGTCTTCTCTGCATCTATAGAGATAATCGTGGTTTTTGTCTTTGGTTGTTTATGTGATGGATTATGTTGATAGATTTGTGTATGTTGAATCAGCCTTGCATCCCAGGGATGAAGCCAACGTGGTCGTGATGGATAAGCTTTTTGATATGCTGTAGGATGGGTTTGCCAGTATTTTATTGAAAATTTTCACATCAATGTTCATCATGGATATTGGCCTGAAATTTTCTTTTTTAGTTGTATCTCTGCCAAGTTTTGGTATCAGGATGATGTTGGTCTCATAAAATGAGTTAGGGAGGATTCCCTCTTTTTTTATTTGGAATAGTTTCAGAAGGAATGGTACCAGCTTCTCTTTGTACCTCTGGTAGAATTTGGCATTTATGCAGCCAACAAACATATGAAAAAATGCTCATCATCACTGGTCATTAGAGAAAGGCAAATCAAAACTACATTGAGATACCATCTCTTGCCAGTTAGAATGGCGATCATTAAAAAATTTGGAGACAACAGATGCTGGAGAGGATGTGGAGAAATAGGAACACTTTTACACAGTTGGTGGGAGTGTAATTAGTTCAACAATTGTGGAAGACAGTGTGGCGATTCTTCAGGGATCTAGAAATACAAATTCCATTTGACCCAGCAATCCCATTACTGGGTATATATCCAAAGCATTATAAATCACTGTATTATAAAGACATGCACACATATGTTCATTGTGGCACTGTTTACAGTAGCAAAGACTTAGAACCAACCCAAATATCCATCAATGATAGACTGGATAAAGAAAATGTGGCACATATACACCATGGAATACTATGCAGCCACAAAAAAGGACGCATTCATGTCCTTTGCAGGGACATAGATGAAGCTGGAAACCATCATTCTCAGCAAACTGACACAAGAACAGAAAAACAAACGTCACGTGTTCTCATTCATAAATGGGTGTTGAACGAGAACACATGGACACAGGGAGGGGAACATCGCACTCTGGGGCCTGTTGGGGGGTGGGGGAGCTAGGGGAGGGATAGCAGGGGGTCGGGGGCATTGGGCAGGGATAACATTAGGAGAAAACCTAATGTAGATCACAGGGGGATGGATGCAGCAAATCACTATGGCATGTGTATACCTATGTAACAATCCTGCATGATCTGCACATGTACCCCAGAACTTAAAGTATAAAAAAAAAATACACTTTTAGTGTCTTCTATGTAGTCACTTGTGAACCTTTTTGATTGAAGCAGTGTATGAATTTTTCACATGTATATTCATATACATTAAATATAAAATGGCAATGAACTTAAAATTTCACGGAATTTGTCTATGTACAGTCATATACACAAGCATGCATGTGGACATTTACACATGGCATCAGTTTCTCTGTTAAAGATATATACCCATTTCATTCAATTCATCTAATAACCTAGTAGGAATCCGGCATTGTACTAGAAGGGAAAGTCCAGAGATAATTACACAGTAATTGACTTCAAGACCATTTGGGAGAACAGAAAACAAGTCTTTGCTCCTGTATCACCTTTTAATAAGGCTAACCTGGATCATTCCATTTAATACTGTATTATGTCCACCCCTTCTCAGCCCCCACACTTCTGATCCCCCTGTCCTACTATTTCTTGTAGTACTTACCACTTTCCAACATTCAGTGTATTTATGGTCATTCTTTATTTTTCCTGCCTCTAGGCTGAGTTCCATGAGGACAGGGATACATGTGTTTTGTTCAATTTGTCCCAACCACAAATTGTGCCACGTTAAGTAATACCTGGCACCCAATAAATATGTTGAATGAATAGCTGTAAGTGCTATGGGTGCACTAGGAAAGAATGTATAATTCAGTGTGAGGGCATGAAAAAAGCCTTTGCAGGGCTCCAAAAACTGGGAGATAAGAAGTGTGAATGCCTCGGAGTCAGACACAGTGGTATGTGCCTGTAATCCCAGCTACTTGGGAGGCTGAGGCAGGAGGATCACGTGAGCCCAGGAGTTTCCAACCAGCCTGGGCAACACAGCCAAGAACCCATCTCTAAAAAATAATAAATAAAAATAAATGCCTTGGTACTACTAAACATATTACCCATAAGTTAGTCTGTACATGACACTCCCTTGGCATCTGAGGTAATCTTAGGTTACTGTTCTCTGTGTATTCCAAGCACCTTCTGTTCGGATACTGCTACTTAAACATATGCTGAGGTACCAAACAGCAGAACATTCATACAGAAAATGGCATGGAGAAAAAAGCAAATGGAATGAATCTTAAACAGAAGGGATTTCACCTTAACTTGTAAATATAGCAATTTATAACTTACATACTGTGTTTATTTAGAATCCAATGCAGAGTCACTGAAATAGTACCCAATTACTTAGTCCTTTTAAACTGTGGTAAAATATACATAAATTCCCATCTTAACCATATATAAGTATCCAATTCAGCGGCATTAAGTTCATTGATAATGTTGTGCAACACCACTACTATCCATCTCTAGAACTTTAAAAAAATAATTCCAAACAGAAATGCTGTATCCGTTAAATAATAACTCCCCCAACCCCCAAAAAATCAACCCTTGGTAACATCTGTTTTCATTTCTGTCCTTATGAATTTGCCTATTCAGGTGAATGGAATCGTACAGCATTTGGCCTTTTCTGGCTTACTTAGCATAATATTTTCAAGGTTCACTCATGTTGTAGAATGTATCAGAATTTTATTTCTTTTAAGGTTGAATATGTTCCAATATACGTTTATACCACATTGTTTTTCCATTCACCTGCTGACGGCCATTTGGGTTGTTTTCACCTTTAGTCTAGTGTGAATAATGATGCTAGCACTGTTACTGTACAAGTATCTGTTTGAGCCCCTACTTTTGGGTATATACCTAGTAGTAGAATTGCTGCATCATATGGTGATTCTGTTTAGCTTTTTAAAGAACTGCCTGTTTTCTACAGTGATTTTGCCATTTGACATTCCCACAAGGGCTTCAGTTTCTCCACATCCTTAGCAACATTTGTTATTTTTTGTCTTTTTATGAAAGCCATCCTAATAAATTACAATGAAGCATCTTGTTGTCTCACCGCGATTTGACTTACATTTCCATTGTAACTAGTGATGTTGAACATCTTTTTGTGAGCTTACTGGCCATTTGTATATCTTCTTTGGAGAAATACCTATTCTTTTGCCCAATTTGAATTTTGTTGTTGAGTTTTAGAAATTCTTTTAAGAGACAGGGTCTCACTGTCACCCAGGCTGGAGTGCAGTGACATGATCACAGCTCACTGCAGCCTCACACTCCTGGGGTCAAAGTGATTCTCCTGCCTCAGCCTCCCTAGTAGTTGAGACAAGTGTGTGCTATCATATCCAGCTAATTAAAAAAAAAAATTGTAGAGAGGGGGTCTTGCTGTGTTGCCCAGGCTAGTCTCCAACTCCTGTCCTCAAGCAATAGTCTGGCCTTGGCCTCCCAAAGTGTTGGGATTATGGGTGTGAGCTGCCACACCCAGCTAGAAATTATGTATCCTGGATATTAATCCCCTATCAGCTATATGCTTTGCAAATATTTTCTCCCACTTTTAGGGTGTCTTTTCACTCTGGTGATAGTGTCCTTTGATGCACAAAAATTTTAAATTTTTACAAAGTTCAATTATTTTGCTTGTTGCCTTGCTTTTGGTGTCAGATCTAAGAAATCATTATCAAATCTAATGTCATCCAATGTTTAGTTCTAAGTTTTATCATTTTAGCTTTTGTGTTCAAGTCTTTGTTCCATTTTGAATTTTTGTACATAAGGTGAGGGTCCAACTTCATTCTTTTGCATGTGGATATCCAGTTTTTCAAGCACCATTTGTTGAAACGACTGCCTTTTCCTAATTGAATGGTCCTATCAGCCTTGTTGAAAATCATTTGGCTATATGTGAGGGTTTATTTCTGTGCTCTCTAGTCTATTTCAAACAGGTTTTGACTGCTAATAACAGCAAATCAGAATTATATTGTTAAAATTAAATACTGCTCTATTAAGAAAATTACAGAGATAATATTCCTGGGATTACCAGAGATGGTTAATATGTAGTAACCTTCCAAACCAAAATTCATATGGTTTAATCCAGTATCGCAATGGTGTCATGTGACAGAGAATGTTAAACTATTTGTGATAAAATTAAAGGAAAATGCAGTGGCACATACCTGTAATCCCAGTACTTTGGGAGGCCAAGGAGTATTGTTTCAGCTCAGCAATTCGGGACCAGCCTGGGAAACATGGCAAAACCTCATCTCTACAAAAACATAAAAGTTAGTTGGGTGTGGTGGCGGCTCTAGTCTAAGCTATTCAGGGAGCTCTAGTCTAAGCTACTCAAGGCCCTTAGGTGGGAGGATTACTTGAGCCCAGGAGGTTGAGGCTGTGGTGAGCTGTGATCATGATGCTGCACTCCAGTCTGGGCAAGAGTGAAATCCTGCCTCAAAAAAAAAAAAAAAAAAAAAAAAAAAAAATTAAAAATTAAAAATAAAGGAAAAATGAGGCATTTTATTTTCAAAGAATATCTCCATTTCAAATTACGTTGTTGATTTTCTCAGAAAGATAGAATATGTTCATTTATGAAAACAAGAGACTACCTATGAATAATTTTTAGCTGAACTCAAAGCAAGACATTGCTCTCAAAACGTTTTCATATGCTTTTATCATTAACACAGTTTTGGAATCTGATACTTAGCTAAGAAACCTGATTGTGATATATTTCTAAATATTTAATTTGTATTGCTTTTCCTTTTCTTTTTTGAAAGGGTTGCACCTCCACTCACTGCAACCTCCTCCACCTCCCAGGTTCAAATGATTCTTCTGCCTCAGGCTCCCGAGTAGCTGGGATTACAGGCATGCACCACCACACCCAGCTAAGTTTTGTATTTTCAGTAGAGATGGGGTTTCACCATGTTGGCCAGGATGGTCTTGATCTCTTGACCTCATGATCTATCCGCCTTGGCCTCCCAAAGTGCTGGGATTACAGGTGTGAGCCACCGTGCCTGGCCTTTGTATGGCTTTTTGACAAACTTTTGTATACAGTTCCTATGGACATGAATAAAGCATTTCCAACTATGTTGTACTTAACATTTTTCCTTTCCCACCCTCTAATCCACATTAACACTCTCTACAACATAATGAAAGACACAGAAAAATAAACCAATCATGGTTTAGCTAATCAAGATGCCCTCTTTGCCTGAGCTGCAGTACAGACTGCTGTAAATACAAAGAAAATATTCCTTACTATTCACCCCTTAGGACCTATCTCTTCACTCCAGATTTAAAATCATAGTGTTTGGAGAAAAGCCACAAGTTAGAAACTCAATGTTTTGTGACGATGAAAAGGTAAATCTTTTAAGATACGGTGTTAGTGAAATTTAATACCTACATATAATTGGTTATGAATAACAGAATGAGATAAGAACTAAGCATCTTGACCTATATGTAAAAATCAATTTGACATCTAAGGTAATGCAATTATCTGTTCACTGTGCTTTTACTTCTAAAATCCTAGCATAAAAGTAATTAAGGTATTATAAAGATATTTACATTATCACTTCTATGCAAAAACCCTGGCTCCTTTGACCTCCCTCCTTCTGTTGTACTTACCCAACACGATCCTAATCCTGGTAAGTCCAAATATCCCTTCCTAAAAACTTGCATGCTAGTAGCTGAAGATGGTTAAAATCCACAATCATGCTGATAGGTTTCAATATATATAGTTTCTGATCTCAATTATCTGAGAATCTTTTTACAGTTTTCTAATATATTTACTCTTCTACTTTTCAAGACAACTATTTTCTCATCTGTGGAAATTTATACCTTTCCTAAGACCTTTCATAAGCTATCTCATATTATCTTCTGGGAAGGTAGGGTGGAAGGTATATTTTATTATATAGTCCAGGAGACTATGACTCACAGAAGTTAAGATACTTGGTGGAACAGCAAGTGCTGGCCTCACAGAAAGGAGCTTCCTATCACTGGAAGTATAAAAGTTCAGTCAGGGATGTTATGAAGAAGATTCAAGTATTCTATGGGTAGTTGGTTCCCTTCTCTTCCTGTCCTTTCAATTTCTCTCTCTCTCTCCTCCAGCATAAAAGCATGATAAAAGTCTCCTAAAGACTTAAATGAAGCCCATCTTCACCCTTCCCAGTCTATGACTTTACTTTCTCTTTCCTCTTCCCTGTATTACTAAGTTTTTTTCAAAGAGAGGTTTTTACTCACTGTCTCAACTTCCTTGACTTCCATCTCCCTCTTTCCTAGAATCTGGCTTTTGTTGCCACTGTTACCCTGAATCTGCTTTTGCTAAGACCATCTTGTAGTTGTCAAAGCCAGTGGACACTTTTCATTTTTTCCCTTTCCTGGTAACTATAGCAGTTAATATTTTTGGCTGGCTGCTGGCTTTCTCTGAAACTTTCTTCTTCTAGGACACTATGCTTTTTTGGATCTATAACTCTAACTCTCATTCTCATTCAAGCCCTGTCTGCTGCTGACATGTCAGTTTCTCCCAAAGTTCTATCCTCAACCCCCTTTCCTTATTGTTCTCATCCACACCTGTGGTTTTATCTATCTTATACATGCCATTTTCCAAAACATCTATAGCTTAGTCTTTCTTTTTCTGAGCTCCCAATCCTTATGTCTTGCTCTCTATTAATTATGTCAACTTAGAAAACTATCAAATTGGCTTTTAAGACAAATTAAAATCAAATTGACTATTCTTTACCTAGTGACTTTTGGCAATATAACATAGTATTAATTACAGATACTAACTTTACTAAAGTTCTAGATCTCAACTATCAAACAAACAAACAAACCTAAAAGTCAACAGTATTTTATATACTTGAAAGCCCACAGTTGATACACTTTCATTCTAGCTTTGTAAATTTAGAGAACAATTTAGTTAAAATTATACATTGTAATGAAACAATAGTTTATATTTCCCTCTCCTGATTTTTTGATTACTGAAGTCAAATAATTTGATATGACATGATTATTACGCAGTAAAAGTTGTTGACAAGTCTTACCTGGAATTAAAAAATGTTTAAAAATTAAAGCAAACTTAGAAAAAAATGAAAAGCATTATTGTTTAACAAAATTTATTATGCAGTAATTACAAAGGTTAAAGACTCTTCCATCTCAAATAAAAATAACAGTTATAATTACACACATAATATAGTACCTTATAGAGTGATTACAATAAATATCACAGGTAATACAGTGCATTTTCAAATTGGAGAGACAAATACTTTCTCATTCACAGTGTTTGACATAGGAAAGTCTATTTACATAACAATCTGTATAAAGTCATGCTTTTAGTAACAGTCCATACACAGCTGTGCCAACACAATTCTTTCAGAATGTGAAGTACCGGGCAAACCACTCCTGGCGCTGAGGATCTGGAGAAGCCACTGGAGAAGCTTCACTCTGAGCAGGACTGAATTCATAAAAAGAGAGACATGTAACCCAGCATTAAGTCATTTTGCAAAATGAAGGCAAAAGCACATAAAACATCAGCATATATTACCACAATGGGTTCCCCATGTTGTAAGTCATGTTTTAAAGATTTGTTACTCCCTCTACACTAGAATTGGTTCTCCACTCCATGAGAGCATAAGAGTGCATCAGCAGCTCAAATGAAGTCAGTTAAGGAGGAGCCACATCACAACAATCACAAAAAACAATTGCAAAAATGTCACCTTTGAATAAAAAATTCAGTAGGAATTGCGGGAAATAAGAGAGAATAAGGTAATGTTTCTCTCTTCAGCACCTTTTCTCTTTTAGTTAATCTTACAGACGTGTCCTTAAATATAACTAAAGTAACTAGTACTTTTTACTATATGCATTTTATATTAAATTTTCATTTCATAATTCCCTATGCAAATACTCCAGGAAAAAAAAGCACATTAAAAATATAATTTCCCCCCATCACTGATGTTATATAGTTTATACTTATCTTAATTCTAACTAAAGATTCTGTGGGCTACTTAAGAAAACAAAAGAATCCCTACCGTCTTTGGGGAAAATTACAAGGCACGCAACAATGTGTAATGGAAACTCCAGTAGTCATGTTCCTTGAGCTCATGCACATGCATCTTATTGATACCTGAACATACCCATGCACAAGGGAAAATAAGCAACACAAAATA
The DNA here is from genome assembly GCA_963573385.1 of Cacajao melanocephalus. Lineage (NCBI taxonomy): Eukaryota > Metazoa > Chordata > Mammalia > Primates > Pitheciidae > Cacajao > Cacajao melanocephalus. The sequence goes on along the minus strand of CAUYLG010078447.1, from coordinate 37,245 downwards.
TTTAGCAGGAGACAGATTCAGAGGTGTATTTGACTATTTTTCATTCTTGCTATTTTTTTTTTTGTTAATCATTAACTATGTCATTAATAACTTAGCCTAAAAAAACCTGCCTACTTGTAAAACTATTACTAGTGGCACTGCTAAGATTTAGTAAAAATACGAAAAAAAACTTAAAGCAGCAAAAAATCAGTAATAGTAAGATGAGCATAAAACAACAGTACTTTCTGACTTTATCTAATGGCTAAATTTCTAATGAAATTTGCATTTCATTCAAAATTTGTTAATACATTTAATCAACAACTGCAAGGTAACTTAAAATTGGAATGGTAATTTAAAAAATTATTTATTTTTTCTAAATTTAGTTTTTGCTTAAGTATATTTAAGTTCCCAGAGCTTACCTATGTTTTTATCTTGACAATAAATATATATAAATATATATATATTTATAAATAATCTTGGTAAACAAGGGAAAAAATAAACATATAAAAAACAAAAACTACTTAGTAAATAGTTATTTTAAAGTTCTACAATAAGAATAGATTATTAATTTAAAAATTCGTGATAATACTAAAAATAATTATGCATAAATATTAAAATTCTAAGCATATAAATTATATTAACACCTCTTCAAGTACTGAGAAAATTGACTGATGACTAGAAATCAGAAAAAAATCTTTTTAACACAGTCAAAAGGAAGTTCTCTAGAGAGGTGATAAATATACTTTGAAGAAAATATTTCATAGTAATTTTTCTTAGGTTGTTCTTAAAGTAGTGATTTCTGCAATGTAAGAAGGTAAATTTGTCCAAGTTAAAAAAGAAAAGAAAAAACTATTGGTGAGACGGGTCTCACCTCAAAAATGTCTTGGGCTCTTTAGGTGGCACTGGCTGTGGAAGTGGTTTGCTGCTGTTGAACTCAATATCGTGGACTGGAGAATTAGGAATGGGATCCAGGCGGTTAGGATGTCCATTGCCCACTCCACCAGATTCCAGAGCACTTAGATTGGGAACACTCACAAACCTGTTTGTTGGTGATTTATCATTCTTCTTCTTTTGCTGCATTAAAAATAATACATGTGAGGATAGTCCCTGCATGAGGACAAATGAGAAAATAGGAAGGCAGAAGACAGAAATTTGGCATAGGAAAATTTTGGAAGCTTTATGTTAAATGAATTAACCAGTGTTACCCAAACTGTGGTCTGGGAATCCTTGGAGCTGTTTTTTATCTACATGGAATCCTCAAAGACAGACATGCTACTGGGACAGAAAGAATGAGGAAGAAATATTTAGGAATCATTCTCGAGGAATGGGAGAAGGTAAAAAGAGTGCCAAGGGGTAAAGAATACCCTTTTGGGAAGAAAAGGGGAAAAGGGTTGGGGGAGAGAGCAAGTCTTGCAGATAGAAGGTTAAATGGATTTAGGCTAAAATTAGGAGAAGGGGCAAAGTTAAACATAATTTTAAAAGAGAGGTCCATGAAATTTAGCCATCTGTCAAAGGGAGGCAGTTCTTGCCTGGAAAAAAAAAAGGAATGAGAAAATGCTTGGCAATGTAGTTTGAAACAAATCACACATTTCTACTAAAGACCTAAAGCTGACTTAGAGAAATAATCTGGTTTTAAATTCACTGTGATGTCTATCTTTCTGAAGAGAGAAAATTATATCTGCATAATTAAGTCTAATTTCCAAATTAATTGGCAATATCATTAATTGGCTCACATTTTTTAAAATTTAAAGGTTATAAAATAGTAATCAATTTATTTTTTAATGAGTCTTTACAATTAACAGAGAAAAAGACAAATTCCTTGCAGATTATAAAAATCTATCAGCTTGCAATTCACTAACTTTAGTCTCAAAGTATTTTATTCACATCTCTAGAATCAATGATCATTTTGCTATGAGAAATAAAAATTAACATATTATTAGATATTTAGAATATTCTCCTCTTTTACTAATTAGATATATAATAATGAAATTTGTAAACTTCTTTGGAAAATAATCGAGTTTGAGAAAAAATGCAATTAATATACAAGATGAAACCTTATATTTATCTTATTGTCTAAACATTTTCCTGTCATATTCTGTGACTTGTAGAGTCTCTGACAAGAATCCTATTTTAGCATAACCAGAAAAAGAAAATAACAATAATGTCTTCTTCAGAACTATGTGTGAAAACTAATCACTATTAACAGTCCAAAGTAGTTCGAAAGTTCTTAGGAAGAACTTTCTTTTGCACTTTCTTGTTTTAGTCACCAGAGGGCATAATTAAACCTACTTAAGGTTTCTATTTTAAGAAATCAAAAGAACACTGTTAAAGTTCTACAGTAATGGTTTTTGCAGCTAAAATATTTAATACCAATAAAGTAAATAATAAAAGGAATATTTTTAGTATATCTTTTTTCCACAAGTCTTATAATCTTTCCTTATAATTAAAACCTTATTTCACCCTAAATTATGAATTTAAAAACTAAAACTAATATTCATTCACCAATTATTCACTCAGAGCTTTCTATCTGCCAGGCAGTATTTTAGACTTTGAGATACAGTTACATGCCTCTCTAGTCATTCTGTTTTAGAAAACATTCAAGTTTAAAGTTTGGAACACTTTTAACTTGTAAAAGAAGGATAGATTCAGTGTTCTTAATAGAGAAGTTTCATGAGCTTTGAAAGGAACATTTCTGGGTAAAGGCCTAATAAAGCTTAGACATGATGAGAAACTTAATAAAATCTGAATTTAAAAAACAGCTTTAGAACTATCAGTTTTATTTATTCTACTATTTATTTCTGCCACAGGATTCATAATTCCTATGAAGCCAATATATATGTGTGTATGTATGTGTGTGTGTATATATATATATAAATAAAATCATGTATTACTTTATCACAGAATAATTTGTGGTGGCTTATAGGGAATGTGATAAAATTTTGCAACTGAACAAATATTTATTGAGTATCTATTATACTCAAAACATTATTGGAACCATGGGAAGCTAGGGTACAAAGATTTGTAAGACTTGGCCATGGCCATTTCACGGCTCTTCTATTTGTCCTAAGAAAGTAACAAGTATCAAAATAAGTCATATTCAATTTTAATTGTTAAGAACGGTCATAAAGCCATGGAAAGTGGCAAACACCTGTAATCCCATCCACTTGGGAGCTGGAAGGAGGAGGATCACTTGAGCCCAAGTGTTTGAGACCAGTCTGAGCAACAGAGTGAAACCCCATCTCCAAAATGAAAACAAAAAACCCAACCAAACCAAAAAGAATGGTCAGAAGACTGAGAGAAGTAAAGCCCTTCTATAATGACTGGTAGGCAACAAAATACATGTCCAACCCAAGGTCCATTAAGATATTAGGCCTTAAACCTTGAATAGCTGTTGGATATCCAGGGCTGGAGTGTCTTTCTGGACTCCACAGAGGATTGTGAGCAGTAAGAAAACGACAAGACCAGCACTTTGGGAGGCTGACGCGGGCGGATCACAAGCCAGGATGGAGATCATCCTGGCTAACATGGTGAAACCCTGCCTCTATTAAAAATATGAAAAATTAGCCGGGCATGGTGGCACGTGCCTGTAATCCCAGCTACTTGGGAGGCTGAGGCAGGAGAATCACTTGAACCTGGGAGGTGGAGGTTGCAGTGAGCTAAGACTGTACCACTGCACTCCAGCCTGGGTGACAGAGCGAGACTCCACCTCAAACAAACAAACAAAAACAAAACAAAACAAAAACTACAAGTAATTGTCTTACAAAGAGCCAGAAGGTTAGTTTTCTTTGGAAATAAGAAAAAAGGCAGAACCAAGTTTTATAATTTTGGTAAAATATATTTAAAGGAGTAGGAGTATTATTTAGAGTTTCATTCTGAAAATGAACATATAAATAATTCATATGTTTTAGTGCTAGATTATTAAATTTAAGAAAACATTTTTGGGGGGGATTTATCCTATGCTGCTCCAAATATTTTCACCGAATTTTTAACCAACTTTTAAACCATATTCCTATTCTACAATGTTTGCGGCACATACCTTAGTCAATGGATTAATAACACCAACAGTAGGACTTGAGTTAAATATTTTGTTGTAGTTAGTTTCTCGATTGACTAATTCCAGCTGATAAAATTTATTATCCTCCTATGCAAAAGAATTATAAACATCTTTTAAATATTTTCTATGGAATATTTAAAAAACATAAATGTATAAATGCCATTTCATTTAAAATTTAATATAAACTTGAATGAAGATTATTTATAGACTTTGTTTAAAGACTTCTAGACCTGATTGTTGCTGTCTTAAGGAATGTTGGGTGGTAAGTTTTCAACACCTTTTAAACCCTATACTCAGGCACTTAACCGTTTTCCTTCAAGAGCGGACCTAAATGTTTTATTTTGGGCCCATCTCTGTTTCACAGGTCTGACTATGCAGTTTGGGCAGGTTTAACTTACATTCATGGGGGCTCTGGGCATGACTGAATTGCTTCCACAGATAAGGATGACACTGTATCATTAATCTTTATTTCTATTTCTTTTTATAGGTATGTGCCACCACATCCAGCTGATCTTTTTTTTTTTGGTTGTGTATAGAGGTAAGGTCTCACTATGTCACCCAGGTTGGATTCAAACTCCTGGCCTCAAGCAGTCACCTGGCTTCAGTCACTCAAAGTGGTGAGATTACACGCATGAGCCATCATACCCAGCCTCATTATTCTTCAGTACTGTAAACAGATTTGACTGCATCTAATCTATTAATTTATGATAGCAATGGTAATCAGAGAACAGGGAAAAAGTGAATGCCCATATAGAGATAAAACCTTTACCTTTGGCTTCACCAACAAGATGGTGCTAATTAAGCAAGCAGAATGTGGGAAGGCCATAAGTAAATACAATAGTGTGTGGGAGAATGCAGGGCTGTGCTCTAGCAGAACTAGATTCTAGTGAAATCTAGAATTCTTTATGCCTCTCTTAGTCACTACTGTCATTCAAGTCATTAATCTCGACCTATGTGCCTCACAGTCCACGGAATCAGGTTGTTGTGGAAGGAGTGTGGAACTACCCTCGGCTACATTACTGGCTCTTCCCTAATGAGCTGTGTTACTTTGGAAAGCTGCTTTACCGTATTTGCTGTGAGGATAAAATACAATTATATCTGTAACACCTCTTCAGTAAGAACTGGGAATTAATAGCTATTTCTATGGAATACAGTTTCAATACATTTACCATGCTGCTGATTTCATGTGTGAAATATAATTTTCCATGAGTCTGCTGTTATCAGATGGAGCAATCTATAAGGCCTGTGCTCATGTTCACAATATGTAGAAAACTGGGTGACTGGTGGATTGATGCAGTACACACTCATCTCTCCAAAGCCTGCTCCCATATTCCATCTGTGATCCCCAATCTACTACCTGTTACTCAGCAGGAACTTCTAGTCTCAGACAACAGGCTACCTCTCCTAAATGCAAAAAGAGATGCATAGAGTAAAAAGGACTTCAGAAATAAATGCTGCTCTTATGCTCTTTTTGCATGCTAAAGCCCACAGTCTTCAGCTGAAGATATTAACAGTTAAAGGGTATATTAATTGTTAAATCTGTATTTCTTAGCTGATAAACTTCAGAGCCATTAAAAACCCATTGTTACTGACTTTCCAAGAGAGAACCTCAGTGTTACTAAGAGAAAGCATGCAACTTTTCTGAGGCTAGATTACGGAACACTTGTTTTTCTATAGAGTAAAAATTTTGGATTAGTGTTTGCTAGGACACATTTTAGGAAATCAATATTCTCAACTTGTTAGTGTACAATACAGGCTAATACATAGATGTGCTGGCTTTTCCTTGCTAGCCAATCCTAATTCTACATGTGTGACACACGTGCATACACACACTTCAATGGTATATTAATTGTATACTGGCAGTGACATATTATTAAACATTCAATATGTATTAAAAAGACTTTCTTTTAAAAAATATGAAAGACATACAATTCCCTTACCCTAAAGCCAAATTTAAATTTTAAAAATTACTTTATATTTACTTTATTCATAAACATTTCAATAAACTTTCAATCACAATGCACATGTTCTGTGTTTTCTACTTTCACTTAGGATTACTTAAAAATATTGTTTCATATTTTCCCTATCAATATCTATTGATTAATAACATGGTTAGACTAAAACCAAAATATCTTACAATTAGTTTCTTTATGATCTGGTCTCTTTCTGTAAGCATGGCTTTTAATTCTGTAATCATCTGTATATCTTCCGGTTTTGATTCTCTCATTAGATATTTTTCTTCCATTTCTTCTAATCTGAAAACAAGAAAGCCTTTAGCTCATTGATATCATTCAGATACATTCTTCTATAATACCTACATTTTAAAAAATTAGTCTAGTTGAACACACACAAAAATCTGAAACAAAACTTATTTTTTCCTTAAAACTTTTAAGCATAATGACATAACTGCTTCAAAAGCAGTAGTTATATGTTAAAGGCTTTAAAGGGGTAGATGATATTATAAAAGGCTTTGCAGGTTACTTTCTGAAGAAGTCATTGTAAGTCATCCAAGGGTATTTGGAGATAAGATGAAGAGTATATTTAGAGATAAGATCTGCAGAAGAAATTATATGTTGAATGATACTAACCTGACAAATACAGGTTTGATACTAGAAAGGCAGGCTTACTATTACAAGTGCTTACCACAAATACAATATTGTGTGACAACATAAGTCTTGGTAATATATATAAAAAGGAAAACAAACAAATACAGATGAAAGAAAAACAAAGGACACACATGTATGACATCATTTTTTCTGGTTTATAGAAAATGAAGTTTAAAAATTCTTTATTATCAGCCAATACATATAAACTGTAAAAAAGGTTCATCAGGTAAGAGAATTATGTTCCCTTCTAAACCTAATGATTGAGGTGGTAAGAGGCCTGAATGCCCTGAACACTAAAATAGGGGCCACTTTTTATGAGCAGGTTACACATCCTGCTGAGTCTAAGAATGCAGGACGGGGCAGACTGAAGAGAATACAAATGGAAACTGCTGGCTTAGTTCCAGAAAAAGCACTTTCAATTTTAGAAAATGCAAATAATTAAAACAATTTTAAAAACCTTGTTTTCAGGATATAAAGGATAGAACTTAAGTTCAATAAAGTTACTGTTAATAAAGATTTTTAGAAATATTATTCACTCGTGAATACTGAGTAACTTGTAGATGATCTGTCTTCCAGAAATCAGTTATATACTCCTTCTCCCACCCAAAACCCTACAGAGGTACCTGAATCTCAGTGTATCTGAGTGCCATAAAATCCGCCACAAACTCAGCCCAAGCTAAAGATTTGGATATAATTTATTAGGCTCTCTATCCAGCCCCCTCACTGAAGTTCTCAATTAGGGTGTCAGGAAGTATGAAGGCAATGGAGGAAGTATGGAGTGAGGAAGTGAATTGTCTCAGGATCAGCTGGGACTTCATCAGATCAGTGTGAGGTTAGCTGTACAACAGGGGTGTCCAATCTTTTGGTTTCCCTGGGTCACATTTAAAGAAGAATTGCCTTCAGCCACACATAAAATACACTAACACTAACAATAGCTAACAAGCTAAAAAAAAAAAAGAAAAAAACTTACGATGTTTTAAGAAAGTTAAGGAAGTTTACAAATTTGTGTTGGGCCACATTCAAAGCCGCCTTGGGCTGCATATGCAGGCCGTCGGTTGAACAACCTTGTTGTACAATGTGTTAAGTTCCACTATCTTTACTTTTGTTCTTTTGTGAAAACAGAGACCGAGTGAAAAATAATGTGATTCATTAAACTCACATAAAGTTAACCTTGCATTTTATCCCAGTATGGCAGAGTTAACTCTTACGTATTTTATGGGCAAACATTTTAAGAAAGTTGGGAAATACCAATCTAGTCAAAGAAATACTAATTTGGGTTTTATTACTTTTTCTTGTTGGAGAAGCCACAAGATGTCACTGGAACACTTGCTTTTATCATTAAAAGCAGAGTATAAAATTTATGAACTGCTTCCTGCAGCTGAGCAAGAATACTTGGTATAAATGGTAGCTAAACAACTAAATTTAAAGCCTATTTAAAACTATTATTTCTTTTTGTTCATTGAAAAGTTAAGGTAAAGTGAATCTAAAAAAATCAGTTACAATCTGTGAACCACATTTTGCATAATAAAGGTCTGTCCCTGAACCCAAGTTGCAGTGTTTTTATTTAGCTTAAATATCCTTTGCCTATAGAATTATTATCAGTTAAACTTTTCTATAAAATATCTGATATAATTTGGCTGTGTCCCCACCCAAATCTCATCTTGAACTGTAGTCCCAATAATCCCCATGTGTCATGGGAGAAACCCAGTGGGGGGTAATTAAATCATGGGGGCAGGTATACCCATGCTGTTCTCATGATAGTGAGTTCTCAAAAGATCTGATGGTCTTATAAACGAAAATCTTTTCCCCCTTCGCATGGCCTTTCTCCTTCCTGACACCATGTGAAGGACGTGTTTGCTTCCCCTTCCGCCATGATTGTAAGTGTCCTGAGGCCTCTCCAGCCATGCTGAACTGTGAGTCAATTAAACCTCTTTCCTTTATAAATTACCCAGTCATGGCCGTGTCTTTATTAGCAGCATGAGAACAGACTAATACAGTATCTTTACGTCACCAAAAATGTTGAAGAAGAAAAATACCAGGATATTAAATAGGAAAATATACTTGATTAAACAGAAAAAAACATAATCCATATAAACACAAACAGGAAAGCATTAAAGGAGAGAACAAGTAATATGATATAGATTTAACTTGCAAATATATTTCAATAATTACTGGTCTTTCAAAATTCTTATAGAAAGAAAACTTGGTACTATTCCAACATCCCTTTCAAGCTAAGACTAGTCAACATTTTCTCTTTCTTCAGTTGCTGCAGGCAGCTCCTGAAACCAGCACTGCTTCTAAAATTTAGTCCAGGTGTGAACAACTGGTGATACAGTTTTTTTTTTTTTTAATTATACTTTAAGTTCTGGGATACATGTGCAGAACATGCAAATTTGTTACACAGGTATACAGGTGCCATGGTGGTTTGCTGCACCCATCAAACCATCATCTACATTAGGCATTTCTCCTAATACTATCCCTCCCCCTTACCCCCACCCCCGACAGGCCCTGGTGTGTGATGTTCCCCTCCCTGTGCCCACATGTTGTCATTGTTCAACTCCCATTTACGAGTGATAACACGCAGTGTTTGGTTTTCTGTTCCTGGATACACAGTTGTTTTTAAGTTTGTTCTTTAATCTTTCTAATCACAAGAAAAAAATTGTTTGGGTCTATATATCTTAAATGGCCTTCATTAACTTACGTTTATTAACTCCATTTCACAACACTCAGGTAGGCCTTCAGTATAAATGCTAGCTAAAATCTAATAATGTTTTATTTTCACAAAATTTACATTTATATAATTATAGCTTAGCTTCTATTTAGAATAAAGTATAAAATTTTTCAGTAGTGATAAATGTTCTACTGTAGTGTTATCAAGTTTTCCTGTTAAACATTTAAGTTAAAATAAGCCAATTAAAAATATTAAGAAAATAATATTGTAAGTAGCCAGAAATTACCCAATTCCCAAGGTGTATGAATGATTAAAGCCTGGGAAATGCCACCTTGAGAGTACCACACAAGTACAGCCTTTTACTCAAATTTTACAGATTTCCATTAAAAGTGATAGAAGAAAGAAGAGAAAGGGGGTAAAAAGGAGAAAGGAGAAGTAGAAGATATGAAATTACTAATTAGGGCCATTGATGGATTCTCACCAGGCATGCATGCCCTGCTTTCTTTGGCTCTGAGAATATACAGGTCAATGTCTATGATTCATGGACAAAACAGGCCCTAACTACAAATGCCTAAAAACCTGTATACAAAGTTTCCAAGTTATAGTCCTATTAAGAAAAAAAAAAAGGATAAAAAAATAAAATCAGTGAATTTTAGAGCCAAAAATAGTATACGATTATTTCAAAACCAAACATTAGCATATTATGCACACATATATCCTAGAACTTCAATTTTATGAAGATGAAAAAACTATTATATCATCATTTTCTACACTCTTAAATAAAGGAAATATAGCAATTGTGGCCCTTTAATGCTGAACCTTTCTTTTCCCATAAATTACACACAGACTCTGATTTGTGACAAGACTACTTCCGTATCTCACAAAGCTTATAAAAATAACCTGAATGGTAAATTAAGAATCAAATGACAACAACAACAAAAGTTATTTGAGTATTATACATAAAAGGACTTGAAACTTTAAAAAAAAATAATTCAGGTATGATGGAATGCTTCTTTTCAGTTGGGGATTATTGACCTATTTAAAATCTGAGTCCAGAAACTCCACATTTCTCTCAAGAAGAAATTATCTTTTGTTAAGTAAACCGAAACAATCAATAGTAACCTCAGAACCATCTTTTTTTTTTTTTTTTTTTACATAATAGAAGGTCAGCCATGACCTCAAGTTATAGAGAATGTTTTCATTTAGGTTAAACTTTCTTTACTTATGGAGTAAATCATTTAGATAAAATCAAATAGCCCATTCTCTCATTTGTTTCTAAAACCAGAATCAGCACATTTTTAATAAAGTTGTTACCACTGTTTCACTGAAAAATAAAATAAAATTTCTATAGAACTCGCTGAAAATCAAAGACTAATTTCCAGCACCAGAGAAGACAATTTCCAATAATCATCATTCTATAAGCAATATAGACCTCATCACCATTTCCACAATACTTATAGATTTACAGGGTATTTTCCATCCTTTACATGTGTTGCCCCACCCTTCTCTCTCCAGGAGGAGAGTCCAACAGGATTTGGGGCAGGTGCAGAAGCAAGGAGCTGTAGCTGCCCCAAAGCTTCATGAGCAGCATGCTTTGGCCTGCCAGACTATGCTATGTCCCTTGAGCTCCTACCACCAACACCTTCTAGGAATCCACAAGACTCTTCTGATTTCACAGTTTTAAAGCCAAGGTGCAGTTGATAAGGAACTCAATAGAATCCCCTAGTCCTTTGGAACAGGGTGGGAACAATTCATATATTGTTTCCCACAGCTTCATAAGCTGGAACCAACTCTCCCTGCTCACTACCTGCCTAAATCCAAACCATTCAGCAGATCCAAGCAGGCTGCATTTAAAGATATGGAACAGAAACAACCAATTATTTAAAACTATGCTTTCCAACATTGTAGCCATTAGTCTGCATATGGCTATTTACATTTAAGTTAATTAAAATTAAATGAAATTTAAAAATTCAGTTCTTCAGTTATGCTAACCACAGTTCAAGTGTTCAAGAGCCATTTTTGGCTAGAAGCTACTAACCTGGACAGAGCAGATACAAAATATTCTCATTATCACAGACAATCTATTGGACAGTGCTGGTCAAAAATAAATTTGATGTGTGTTTGTTTTTAACTAAAGGAGTAAACACGTAAAGCTAGAGGGTAATTACATGCTGGCAGTAGGTTTCTGGTGAAAAAAGAAGCATGGTTGGTTAGCATGGACCCAAGTGGAAGCATAAAATGAAAGGAGGGTCTAGAAAAGCAGATATTTTACTTAAAGGTAAATAATTCTTCAATTATTAAAAATGATCATAAAACAAAAAACTAAGTTATTTGCTACCTACTGAAGATTTATAATGTGCAAAACTATATGCAACAGAATAAAGGAAAAACAAGGACACACCTTTACTCTTTGGAAATTAATGTTCCTAAGGAAACAGGACACACAGACAGACTGATGTTATTCTTTTTGTGACCATGATTTTTCAAAGAATGAAGTAGGGGATACCAAGATTTCAGTCTCTGTCTGATGAATAACTGAGGCCAGGAAAAAGTGATAGCCAAGGAACTGAGGTCTATTGTACATCATTTCTGCAAAAGTATGAGGTTATGAGGCCCAAAAGGATTTAAAAATCACGTCTAATAACAGCAAACACCAAAATCAGAGTGATCAGGGAAGTAACACAAGTCTCCTCACCATTTAAAGGCAACTTCAAAAAGTGGTAAATATGATGGGGAAAGAATCATAAAATTCATTCATGAAACATTCGTAGGGTGCTTAACTAACATGAAGATTCTGAATATGTCCATCAGAAAGAGCAACTCATCTCAGAGCATACTCAAGTAAATAACCACTGGGGACCTTTTTCTGCTGTGGCTTAAGTGAATATGTGTGTGTATGCGTGTCTGTGTATGTGTGGTGGTGGTACCTATGTATGTAACAATCTTTACTGTGAGACTAAATTGGTCACATAAATGACATAAAAGAAATAATTTTTAGATTTGAAGATAATAAACAGTAACAACATAGGAGGTTATTCTAGACTGTAGAGGACAACACAGGAAACCAAGAAAATCCACTAGGCTGATAAAAAGACAGTAGATGGAATAAGGAATAAGGGTTGATGTTGGATGATGCAGAATAAGGCACATGGGAGCTACAAGTCTACATTTGACTTTGACATGAAGGATAACGGGATTAGTCACTAACTGTGACTTTAATGAAGTATGTGGATATATATATTTGACTGGAAGAGGAAAGACTAAAGGCGAATAAATTATTAGCAGCAGCTTATAGTAGATTAATTCTGAAATAACTTATGTTGGGCCAGGTTTTAGGCCACAAATATGGACTGAGTAGAAATTGTATTCGCTATATCAGTTTATAAGTATCTAGGAAAGGAGTTATTAAATGTTTTCAAAGAACATTAAGAATTATGAATTTTGGCTTTAACAATATTGTAGTTACTATATATGAGTAGTAACTTTATTTGTAATGTTTTTCCTTTATTGATTTTTAAAATCATAAGACGATTAAATGCTTGTTGTAGAAATTGAAACAATATGTAAGTGGAGTGCATAAAAAGGAAGTCTGCTCTTTCTCATCTCCGGTACCTCTTAATCCATTCTCTTGAGGGAACCATTACTATTAAAAGTTGGTATTTGTTAAAATATTTTGATATTTTTGTAAAATATATATTATTAGTGTGTATATACGATCATAATATTCCTATTGTTGACAATATATTCTTTTTATGTCACATATAATAGCCATAGTTTCAGTTTTCACTATGGCATGATAGTTCATGATACTAAGGGACATTCTTTAGATAAGTATTGTTCTAGCAGAACTGTTGCAGTCTCAGTTGATAAAACATCATCATTCAACTGGCTCATCCTAATTAAAGAACATACAGCACTGGAATTACCATCTGTAACATAGCACTAAAATTTTTTTTTTTAAGTATCCTTTTTGTTAGAGTCAAAATACAGTTAGAATCTGAGGTTAAACACAGCAGTCCTAAATTTATTATCCACATATGAATTTTCTCATATAACTTACGACACTTGTAAAGCTGCATTTATTTCCTTGAGTAGCTCGTTAGTCTTATTAAAATCTGCCCGCATGATATTTTTCTCTCTGAGGTGGTCTGCTGTCATGACATCCAACTCTTTTTCAAGCCTCTTGTTTAAATCTTGTTCATGCAACCTGTTTAATTTATTTTTAGTTAAGAAAATGTTATTCTGAAGTCAAGCTTTCAAGACTATTATTCTACCAGATTTGAAATGGTTTTTGGTATAATATATAGAAAATTAATGTAAACAGCCTAAATTAAGCTACTTAAACTTTCTGCTATAAACTTCTGGCTTTGTTAAAGCTGTCTCCTTTAATGCTTTTTCAAATAACATTTTAAAAAGATTTCAATTAATTATATACAATTTCCAACGAATACATGTACATCAGTCAGGAGATAAACACTTCATCTGTGGTCTACATTATAATACAGTCATCAAATAAAGTAAAAAGTGGTCTTCAATATTTTACTAGAAAGGCAGTCTAGTCACAAAAATAGGCATAGATTACTAAATATCAGCACAAGTTTTTCAGATCACATTGCATATTCTTTCTGTTGTAACTAATGGCATACCTCATCTGTTGGTTAGATTCACTTCGTATTCTGAGAATTTCTTTCCCCTTAAATTCCAGTTCTTTGGTTAGGGCACTTATATTCTCATGAAGGTGCTGAACCTCCTTATCCAATTCAGAGATGTGATGCTCTCTGTGTCTTAATTCGTCTTGTAAATCTGTTATTCTACATATGTGCTCCTTACTCTGTAAAAAACAAGTACTTTTTAGAAGTTTTCTATATATTTGATTTCTGTGTTTATCTGTGGGAAAGAAAATGACATACTGGAATGTCAAATGTAATCATTCTGGCATTGCTTCTTCAAAAGCAAACTGCTGAAATGAGAAAACCTCAAGGCCTCTCCTCTTTCCATACATATAAGAAGTGTGTATATGGATATAGCTTCAATGACGTCAGGTTATAAGGAACCCAAAAGATCAAAGACCTCTCTCTCATTTTACAGATGAGGAAACCAACACCCAAAGATGATTTATAATCAGTGGCTGAGTTGAGACTACAACACAGGGCTCTTACAGTGTTAAGTTTTATATGATTTTGAAGAATAATTGCGGCACCACTGCCTATAATCTAAAAAGAATGTGCATCTAAGAGGCCCTCCTAAAGCACACACATCCCATGGCTTAGAAAGCAGACTTAGTTCAGTGCTGCTCTAGCAGTTATCTGACAGTTAAGCTCCTTTCTGTGATCATGCCACTCCACTCCAGCCTTGGTGACAAAGCAAGACCCTGTCTCGAATAAATAAAAAAATAAAATAAAGCTCTTCAACATAAATAGAATGTGATCACTAGCGAAAATAAGAGTTACTACAAAATAATTTTCAGAAAATTATAAACATTCAATCTATTCATATTTAAGAAATCAGAGTACAGAATACTCCTACTTACCTGTCTTCTGCTGATGTCTATGCTTCTCTCTAATTCCATTTTAGCAGCTGCCAATTCTTGATGATGATTATGCCGTAACAAATCAATTGCAGCTGCGTGTTGATGGTTGAGTTCTGAGCGCAAGGAAGCTGGAATTGCAAGGCAAAAAAAAAAAAGCTTGGCACATTTAAAAAATATTATCAATACTTACTTTAGATAAAAATTATTGAAGTCAAAATATCTTATTTTAAAAATTAGAACACTTGTATACGTCCATTAAATTACTACTAGATTATTATAAACTATCACAAATTTAAATATTGTAGACTACAATATACTATCATGAATGTAAAGTTAATCTAGCTTTGATAAGGATATAAAAAAATTCAAATGTATGAGTGGATCAAGGTTTTGTTTTGTTTTGTTTTTGAGACAGAGTCTCACTCTGTTGCTCAGGCAGGAGTGCAGTGGCATGATCTCAGCTCACTGCAACCTCCGCCTACCAGGTTCAAGTGATTCTCCTCCCTCAGCTTCCTGAGTAGTTGGGATTACAAATACATGTCACCACACCCAGCTAATTTTTGTATTTTTAGTAAAGACAGGGTTTCACCATGTTCGTCAGGCTGGACTTGAACTCCTGACCTCATAATCCACCCCCGTTTGCCTCCCCAAGTGCTGGGATTACAGGCGTGAGCCACTGTGCCCACATGCTTTCAGTATGCAGGTAAAGTGCTAATGGAGATGATGTATTTTTAACTCATCTCTTTCACTATTAGAATACAATTCTGCCAGGGGCGGTGGCTCACTTGGGAGGCCGAGGCAGTTGGATCACCAGAGGTCAGGAGTTCGAGACCAGCCTGGCCAACATGGTGAAACCTGTCTCTACTAAAAATACAAAAAATTAGCTGGGTGTGGTGGCGGGCGCCTGTAATCCCAGCTACTCAGGAGGCTAAGACAGAAGAATTGCATGAATCCAGGAGGTGGACGTTGTAGTGAGCCGAGATCATACCACTGCACTCCAGCCTGGGCGACAGAGTGAGACTCTGTTTCAAAAAAAAAAAGGAGAATAAAATTTTAGAGTTTAATGGTACCATAACAAATATTTAGGATGCAATTTCTCACCCAAATAAGAATTCGTCAATAATATCCCTAAAGGAGCCTGGCTGGTCAGTGTTTTTAGTGATCTGAAGGTCATCACCTTCATTTGAGTTTGGGATTACTTCATATAGTCTATAAACATTTATTGAATGCGAGGCACTTTTCTAAAGGAGAATGAAATATGACAGAATCTTTATAACTGCATAGGTTTGAGGGGAAGACATTATGCCAGAAAACTAAGTAGGATATCAGAGATGACGACTATTAGGTATGATAAAAGTGCAGTAATGCAAGAACCCAAATTTTCTAGGAAAGGGAAACTGGGGAAGGGAATTGTCACAGTAACTGTCTGAAAGACGGTCGGAATTCTCCAAGCAGAGAAGGAAAAAGCATTCAGGAAGAAGGGATACCATATGTAAAAGCAGAAAGAACCTGGTCTGTCTGGCAAACTCTAAGAGGGTTGGTATGGCAGGAGACCACAGTGCACATGGTCATACTGGAAAGAAAATGGAAGCTAAAGGGAGAGAGTTTTAGTACAAAATGCTTTTCATTTTAACCTAAGGCTCACAGTTCTTAAACTGGGATATGTGTGGTGGTATACATGAAGGAACTTGGAGAATACACAGGATCATCTTCTGAAACATGAATTTTACTTGAAGATTTTTGGAAAATCCATTAATTATATATTATATAAACAGAGATTTAAGTGAGTAAAATACACATTTGTAAATTTTAAAGTAAAAACATGAGACTTCAAAGACAAGTTGTGCTTGTAGCTAGCCAATTCAGGCTTCTCTTGAGACCGCTATGTAAAGCCTAAGTTGTTTCCCCTGGTGTTAAGGGCTTCTTCAGTGGGAAACCATGACACAGACTAAGGTAGGACATGAGGAATCACTGAAAGATTTGAAGTGGGTTGTCATATGGTGAGATTTGAGCATTACAAAGTTTACCATGACTGGAGTCTAGAGAATGTACTGCAGGAAAGGAGATCTGCAAGGTTATGGCAATAATACAGGCAAGAAATGACACAACCAAAATCTAAGTATGGCAGAGGACTAAAGAGGAAACAAATAAATGTTTAAGAAGAGGGAGTAACAGGATGTGGTAGTGAAAGAAAAAAAGTCAGCCGGGCACAGCGGCTCACGCCTGTAATTTCAACACTTTGGGAGGATGAAGCAGGTGGATCACCTAACGTCAGGAGTTCAAGACCAGCCTGACCAACATGGTGAAACCCTGTGTCTACTAAAAATACAAAAATTAGCCAGGTGTGGTGGCAGCCTCCTGTAATCACAGCTACTTAGGAGACTGAGGCAGAACTGCTTGAACCTGGGAGGCAGAGGTTGCAGTGAGCTGAGATGGCATGACTGTATTTCTACACAGAGGGAGACTACGTCTCAAAAAAAGATAAAGAAAAAAGAAAAAAGTCAAATGTGACTCCCATTTTCCTGGTTTTGTCAAGTGGGTAAACAGTGATACCATTAATTAGAGTAGGAGGTACAGGAATATAAACACATTGTGGAGTATGGGAGACAGTGAATTCATATTTTTAAATGTTGAGTGTAAGTTAAGAGTATCTGTCTAACAATGCATAAGAAATAGAAATCCAAGGTACAAGAAAAGAGGTTTGGTCTAGAAAAGCATATATAGAATCACCAGCACATAGATGGTGGGTGCAACCATGGATGTGGATGCAATAAACCAAGAAAAGGCTGAAGACTGAAAAAGAGACCAGAAGGCTGGGGGCTTACTATAGTTTGATATGGTTTCTCCTCTCTGAAACACATGTTGAAATTTGATTGCCATTTTGACACTGTTGGGAAGTGGGGCCTTTAAGAGGCAATTAGGTCATTAGGAGGGATTAATGGCTTTCTTGCAGGAATGGTTAGCAAGCATAGAAGCTCCGCTCCCTTTTTTATCTAGTGCTCAGGCCATCTCCCTGCTTCCGCTTTTCTACCAAGCTACAAAACAGCACGAGGCCCTCACCAGATGTGGCCAGCCACCTGACCTTAGACTTCTCAGCCTGCAGAATCATGAGCCAAGTAAACTTCTTTCCTTTATAAGTTAGCTAGTTTGTGGTATTCTGTTATAGAAACAGAAAACAAACTACGACAGGGCTGAATCCTGGGAAATACTAGTATTTGATGGATGCGTGTGGAAACAGGACAGTATATTGAGATGATGGACTAGAGGTCAGAAAAGTAGGAATATAGTAAGTATAGTATATTATTATGAAAACCAAGGAAAAAATACTCAAGGAGGTTGTGATCAAAGGGCTCAAATGTTGACAATAGGGCAAATAAGATGAAAGCTAGTAAGTGAGAACATTTTGGATTTGGAAGTTCAAAGCTCAGTGGTGACCTCAAGGAGAGTAGTTTTAATGAAATTATGGGGACAAATATGGAATTGAAGGATCCCAATAAAGGACTAGTATCTATAATATATAAACCACTCTTAAAACACAACAGTAAAAATGTAAACAATCCACTTAGAAAGAAGATATACAAATGGCAAATGAACACATGAAAAATGTTCAGTATCATTAGCCATTAGGGAAATGCAAATTAAAACCAGAATGAGTTGGCTGGGCGCTGTGGCTCAGGCCTGTAATCCCAGCACTTTGGGAGGCCAAGGTGGGCAGATCACGAGGTCAAGAGATGGAGACCATCCTGGCCAACATGGTGAAACCCCGTCTCTACTAAAAATACAAAAATTAGCTGGGCGTGGTGGCACACGCCTGTGGTCAGCTACTCGGGAGGCTGAGGTGGAAGAATCGCTTGAACCCAGGAGGCGGAGGTTGCAGTGAGCCGAGATTGCACCACTGCACTCCAGCCTGGTGACAGAGCAAGACTCTGTCTCAAAAAAAAAAAAAAAAAAAGAAAACAAAAAAACAGAATGAGTTATCACTACATTCCTATCAGAAAGGACAAAATATAATGGCAACATCAAATGTTGGTGGGGATGTGAGTAAAATTTATATGATGCTAGTAAGGATGTAAAATGGTACAGTCACTCTAGAAAACGTTTGGCAGTTTGTTACAAAACTACACATGCAACTGCCATATGACCCAGCAACTGCACTCCGGGGCACTTTCCCGGAGAAATAAAAACTTATGTTTATATGAAATTTGTATATGAACGTTTACAGCAGCTTTATTTGTAACAGCTAAGAACTAAAAGCTCAGGTGACCTTTAATGGGTAAAGGACAACAAGCTATGGTGGATCAATACCATGTAATACTACTTGGCAATAAAAAGAAACAAGCTATTAATACACACAACAACCTGGATGACTTCAGAGAATTATGCTGAGTGAAAAAAGGCCAACCTCTACATGCTAAATACTACTGGGCGTGGTGGTTCACACCTGTAATCCCAACACTTTGGAAGGCTGAGACCCACAGATCATTTGAGACCTGGAGTTCAAGATCAGCTTGGGCAACATGGTGAAACCCTGCCTACAAAAAATACAAAAATTAGCTGGGGTTGGCAGCACACCACTTATAGTCCCAGCTACTTAGGAGGCTGAGACAGGAGGATTGCTTGAACCTGCGAGGCGGAGGTTGCAGTGAGCTGAGATTATCACTGCACTCCTAACCTGGGCGACAGAGCGAGACTCTAGCCCTTCTCCCCCAAAAGGTTAATTATTGTATGATTCAATTTGTAGAATTAGAGCATTCTTTTTTCTTTCTTTCTTTTTGAGACAGAGTCTCACTGTGTTGTCCAGGCTGGAGGGCAATGGTATGATCTCAATTCACTGCAACCTCTGCCTCCCAAGTTCAAGCGATTCTCCCACCTTAGCCTCCTGAGTAGCTGAGACTACAGGCATGCGCCACCACACTCGGCTAATTTTTGTACTTTTAAATAGAGACAGGGTTTCACCATATTGGCCAAGATGGTCTCGGACTCTTGACCTTGTTATCTGCCTGCCTCGTCCTCCCAAAGTGCTGGGATTACAGGCGTGAGCAACCGCGCCTAGCCCAAAATTAGAGCATTCTTAACCTGACAAAATTATAGAAATGAACAAGGTAAGGGTTGTCAGGTGTTATAGGAGGTGAGGACTGGGAAGACAGGTATGGCAATAAATGACAACATGAGGCATCTTCATGGTGATGGAAATGTTCTGAATCTTGACAGTATCTTTGCCATGCCAGTTGTGATTCTGTACCACAGTTTTGCAAGGTGTTGGGGAAACTAGTTAAAGAGATCTCATTATATTATTTCTTAAAACTTCATGTGCATCTACAATTATTTCAAAATAAAAACTTTTTTAAAGACCCAAAACTTTTGTCAACAAAGACTTATTTATTTATTTATTTATTTATTTTATTTTGAGTTGGAGTTTCGCTCTTGTTGCCCACGCTGCAATGCAATGGCACGATCTTGGCTCACTGCAACCTCCACGCACCAGGTTCAAGTGATTCTCCTGCCTCAGCCTCCAAAGTAGCTGGGATTACAGGTATGCACCACCACGCCTGGCTAATTTTATATTTTTAGTAGAAAGAGAGTTTCACCATGTTGGTCAGGCTGGTCTCAAACTCCTGAACTCATGTGATCCACCTGCCTTGGCTTCCCAAAGTGCTGGGATTACAGGCATAACCCACCACATCCGGCCAACAAAAGACATTTAAATTATGGTTAGTGGACCGTGTTTCAATGGACTAAACAACAATAGTTCCAACACTTGGACTGTTTTCGCCTATCTTCACAAAGCTGTGGAACATGTGTATTCCCTTTTGGCCACATTTCTATAAAAGCCACCTCTATGTTTGACTACAATCCCTGTGCAAAGACAGGGCAGTAGTTCATTTTTTAATTCTCCTTGCTCAGCAGTCTCTAGCACATAACTACGTTTTTCACAAATCTTTGACAAATGTCTACACTTGATTTTCATGCCAGCTGTCACAGTGGCTTTTAAAGGAGGAAGAGGAGAACTTTAACGACTTGGTCTGGGATTTCCAGCAACATTATACATGAGAAACAGGGTCAGATGGCTTTCCCTTTGAGGCCCAAAATATTGTTAACACTTCAGTCTTCTTTGCTCCAAATACCTACTTGGGAAGTGTATGCCACTGAAACATGACAACATGTTAAAAATATTAGGAGAATTTGGCATAAAGCCAAACAAAGAAAAAATAAGATGGTAAGAATAAAAAGTTATTGAATTAAAAAACAAAACCAAAAACAAATCTTTAAATATATATCCAGTTTTTCTTCAAAATTCAACTTATCTACTTATAAAAAGTAATGATGTGAACACCTCATAGGTAAAAATCTCAAAGAAATTTTGAGGTATATACCTCAATCCCTGTGCAAATGTTGAGGTATATACCTCAACCGAAAAGTCAGACCTAATCCTGACTTTTCTCATTAAAACAAAATAATGAAGTACAAAAAAAATATGACTATGTAGTCTAAGGACATGTGGCTCCATGTGGCCTTTCTATTGGGCAGTGACTGATTTCTGGAACACCTCAATGTCCTGACTCCACTTAGTCCAAAGAGGACAGATTAGAGTACCAGCAGAGTTGCTTGCATAGCTGGAGTACAGAGAGAGCTGAGGGGAACTCACTTTCCTGTTTATGTTCTGCCTGTTCTAATCCATCTTACTTGCCTCTCCATCTGGTAACTTCAAATAAAATACGCAGTACACTAAGACATTCATGTAGATGTTTCAAAATTATAAAATAAAACTTGGTGATTTTATGTTAAATTTTAAAAATGTTAAGAATGTACATGTGAATATGATAAGATTGTAATGTTTTCAAAGTACCAAGCATAGCCTTTCCTTCATCTTCTAACTCAAACCGAAGAGTCTGAAGTTCCTGTTCCATTTCTATCCGGAAGCCCTCCATTGACTCTCTGTGTGCATCTTTTAACGACTGAAGCTCTGCAGAATGCTTCTGTTGTAAATGATTTTCAAGAGCCTAGCACAGGACAAATTCAAATTATTATGCTAGAATATAGGAAGGAAAACGCAAACAAAATAGAAAACTAAAGCTCAGTTATTAAGAAATACAAAATATTTTTAGTTCATTTTCAGGAAAACTAGATATAAGACAATCAACATTTGAAAAAAATCATTAGGGTCATTTCAGTAGAATAAATGAATCATCATGAAACCAGTTTGATTCAATGTATTTTGTCTATATATTGAATAGCCTGGGTACAGTGGCTCACACCTGTAATCCCAGCAATTTGGGAGGATAAGGTGGAAGGATTGCTTGAGCCCCAGATTCAAGACCAGCCTGGGCAACACTGTGAGACTATTTCTACAAAAAAATTAAAAAATTAGCCAGGCACGGTGGTGTGCACCTGTAGTCCCAGCCACTCAATAGACTGAGGTGGGAAAATCACCAGTCTAGGAGGTCGAGACTGCAGTGAGACTGCACCTCAGCCGGGGTGACAGAGCGAGACCCTGTCTCAAAAAATAGGGAAAAAAATCTTAAAAATTTGAAGACTATTATTAGATTATTGGATTACATTTGAATGTATGTCACATAAAACTTACTCTTTGCTCCTTTTCCTTTTCCTCTTCCATAGTTTGAAATGCAAGGACATGTGCTTCTTTTAATGATTTCTGTCTTTGCTGATGTTGCTCCTCTAATTCTTCAAGCTCTTGTGTAAGCCGCTGTCGTTCTTGTGTAAACTGGGCTTGCAGTTGCTGCAAAGAAGTCTGAGACTGGGAAAGCTGTATCTCCAGATTCTGTTTCAGCAAAGAAATCTTCGCCCCAGAAAAGTACACAATGAAGAATAAATACAAGAGATGGTTCACAAACACCCATCAAAGCAAGAAAAGCATTTTAAGGATATTAATGACAGTAAAATAATTACCTTAACATTTCCACTTAAAATAGATCATACAAATAACTATTTAATATCACCATTTAAAATTCTACTTTCTGTAATTATTCTGAAAATAGACAGTTTAGTTATATTGTTTATAGACTGTCTAAAGAACATTGCAGCTCACATTTAGAATACAATGAATACCTATGTTATGTTGCAATAAAAATTCATAATATGAAATAAAAACACAAGAAAACTAACATATTCATAGGTTATAGTCACTTCAAATAAAGAGTATGAATAGTTAAACCACTTATTTGTAAAGTAGCAAAGTGAAATAGTTAGGACTGTGAGCTCTGAGTTATATATAATCCTAGCTCTGTCACTTGTTAGTGTCAACACCTCACCAGGCTACGTTACTACATATAGTTCACTTTGAACAGACTCAGGCATGTAGTAAGCATTCAATAAATGTTAGCTAAGATTATTTGAGAATTATAAACCTATTCTTTAAAAGATGTATCAGTTTATAATTTAGAATCCTTATGTAAACTTTTTTATTTTTTATTTAACTCAAAGGTCTTGAAAACCTCTAAGTTTTTAAAATGTCTCAAACAATCCCATAATCTTTTATTCAGCCTTTATAATAATGTCAGGTGCTTTTCTTTCACTATGGAAAACTGATTTGTCACTCCTTTTGAAAACACACATCAGCCTTAATATGTCTATATCACTTCTACATGTCTTAATATACTTAGAATTAAGTATTTTGGTAAGAATAAAAATATAAAACACATGTATATGTATATATCATACATGTTCATATATGCATTTGATAAAACCATTTAATTAACCTTTTTCTATTCTCATACATAGGATAGAGTAACTTAAAATTACATAACTGTATTCTAAAAGAAGTCTAAATCTAAGAGGAACTTAGGAGAACCAGATACAAAGTTGTAAAATGTGTTCCATAAGCAACCTAAAACACTCTATGCTTTTATATACTGGTAAAACAGTATCTATGGCCAAAAAAGCCAATGAAAAGAAGAAACCTTAAAGTAGGTTTTTGTAAATGGGAAAAGACTCTTTTGATTGATGGAAGGCAAACATAAGTTGCCTCACCTGTCTCACAAAGAAAGGTACCTGGGAAAGAAAGAGAAAATGTGGGGAATCACCAGACATACAAAACAAGAAAGGAGGAAAGAACCATTAACTGCAAAAAGGAAAGGTCTGAAGCAAGCCGCCATATCCCTTTAAAAAACAGCAGGAACAGTCACAGACTGTAGCGAGCTTAGGGTGATAATTAGCCTTCCAGAAGGGTTCTGGACAAAGTTATAAACCAGAGTTAGTTATAAAGGTTAGCATATGGCTTTATGGAAACAGTCAAGCACTGGTGAGAAATGATACAAACAATCTAGGTTTAATCTGTTTTAATGTATTTCCAAAGAAGTGACTCTACTTGTTCAAACTTTATGAATTTTGCTCATTAATTTCTATAAAAACCTAAGGTTTCAGAGGTTATTTTAAAGTTTTGGAGCCAAGGTGGAACTGCAACCCTTTGATTCCAGATATGCAACCCCTTATACCTCTAAATGGCAGCAGCACCCATGATTTACAGATTGAAATAAATCCTGCAAATGTGAAATGTGCCTATGAATATCACAGCAGCCGGGCGCCGTGGCTCAAGCCTGTAATCCCTGCACTTTGGGAGGCTAAGGTGGGTGGATCACCTGAGGTCAGAAATTCAACACCAGCCTGGCCAACATGATGAAACCCTGTCTCTACTAAAAATACAAAATATTAGCTGGGTATGGTGGCACACATCTGTAATCTCGGCTACTCAAGAGGCTGAGGCAGGAGAATCGCTGGAACCCAGGAGGCAGAGGTTGTAGTGAGCTGAGATCACACCACTGCACTCCGGCCTCGGCAACAAGGGCAAAACTCTGTCTCAAAATAAATAAATAAATTTAAAAAAGAATGTCACAGTCACAGCTGTGAGATAAATTATACCACGTGACTTTTCACCATTTTATGCAATGAAAAGCAGAATAAAATAAATATTAAAGACAGCCTAGAATGAAAAACTAAACCATAAAAGGGTAACAGATACAAAAATTGGCATTTGTGAACCCTGATTTGGAACTCATAGAGCCATTCTCTTCCCAGCAAGTTGGTTCTTGAAATAGAGAAGGCACTTACTCACTCTCTTTGGAAGTTCAACCCTAGTCCCAGCCTGAGCATGGGGAGCCATGGTGATTGCCTTTCATGTTTCTGAGGCTAACTTGTTGAAAGGTATATGGGAAAGTTGGAAAGGCTACGTTACATGTAGAATAATGATATTCTCAAAGCTATTACTTAGCACCTGACCAAGTGGGGATTAAAATCTACCAAGCATTCTGCTCACCAAGCTATCCGCCCTGGTACAGATCTGTGTCCATCCAAAAAGAATGGACATGCTTTTCTGCTTTGCACAAAGGTACCATATAGGCTAGCAGTGGCCCTGGATCCCTATCCCAAACTGAGTGTGTACTTCAATTAGTAGGAAATCAATCAGCTCACAGTGGTGTATCTTATTTTCTGCAATACCTACTTCAAAAGTTTGCTGAATCAATAGATTCCTCATGTGTTAATTTGACTTGCATTTGAACTATTAACAGATGAAACTTATGAAGAAATACAATATTTAAAGTGCATGATTGGAAGTACCACAGTATTTAACAGTATTTAACAGTCATACATTTATAATCTACAGTTTTAAATTTCGCCAGCTAAAATAAAATACACTTAAATATTTTACATTGTAATATACTTTACCTTGAAAGAACTCCAAAATAGTACTTTCCATCTTAGGATATGTGATTAATCTTTGTATCTATACTCAAGAAATAATATAAACTATATGCAGAAAAATATTATCATGCAATTTAGTGCTGAAATATACTTAGATATTTTATATTCTTAACTTTGAAAGCACATCAAAATAATAATAAGGCCATCTAAAATCTTTGAATTCATGCTCAAGACAGTAATGTGAATTATATGCAGAAAGCCTTCATCATGCAATGCAGCATCAAAATTTATTCTGTTCTTTTTAAAAATAAATTAGTAGAATTGCAATGAATAGCCTTTATTCAGCATGAAAATTACATGGCACTTTAAAAGACAAATAATGAGCAAAGCAATGTAAAGTGAACTAATTTTTATGGCTATAATTTAAACAGCTGAGTTTAATATACTCAAAAGAAATACATATTAATGTAAAACTTCTTTAACTCAAAAGGAAAAAAAAACCCTCTGCATTAAAAGGTTTAGGCAATCTTGATAAATACTTTTATTACAGAATTACAGAATATCTAGAAAGGCATGTGTTGAATAAAGAATAAGAACAAGTAGTTGCTTCAAACTATATATTATATTCAAATTACGTAGTACATGGTATTAGTTTCCATACATTTGTTAAAATTTTAAAAATCTTCTTATTTGTTTAAATAAACTAAAGCAAATCTTTAAATCAGAAAATAATCTTTAGTTTTTAAATTCTTAGCACAGCAATATAGATATGGAATATATAATATATTCTACTGGTTGATAGGTGCCAGATATTTGAGAGACAATTTTAAAGGTCAAACTGCATTGATAGTAACTGCCACTTTCTGTCTCTACCAATTAAAAAACGATTGTCTTTTTGAAAACAAAGTTTTACAGTATTTTTTAAAATGGAGTATTTAAAGTTTTATAAAAATTTCAAAAAGAAAAAATTAAAATTAAAAATATATGGATACTCTTTTTTTTTTCTTTTGAAAAAAGAAAAGCTTTACTTCTTTTTTCTGAGATAGGACTTTACTCTGCTGCCCAGGCCAGAGTACACTGGCACAATCATGGCTCACTGCAGCCTCAATCACCCAGGCTCAAGTGATTCTCCCACCTCAGTCTCCTAAGTAGCTGGTATCACAGACATGCATTATCATGCCCAGCTAATTTTAAATTATTTGTAGAGATGAGGAATCACTCTGTTGTCCAGGCTGGTCTTGAACTCTTGGGCTCAAGTGATCCTCCTGTCTTGGCCTCCAAAAGTGCTGGGATGACAGGAATGAGCCACTGTGCCCAGTCTACTTTTTACAGAGCAGTTTCACAAAGATTCTGCATCTCTATAATGATGTTTGTGGAGGAACTCCCTCAAAACAAAAACTGAAACTTCAATTCTGAGGTACTGGGTATGACAGAATGTCAATATGAGACATGTCATTAATTATGTACATCTTACTAACATTGGTTTTTGATGCAATATTGATTTTTTTTCTTCAAAAACCATTAGTCTTATTACAGAAATGAAAGAATACAGAAAATATACAAATGCTGTATCCTCAAAATAAAGCATGTCTTGAGATAGTAAATGTAATCTGTGATTCTCAAACCTGGCTGTGTATCAGAATCATCTCTGTAGATTTTCATAAAGATAGTTGCCTATGCCCTGATTCCTTGAGATTCTGATTTAGTAGGTCTCGAATTGGGCCCAGGCTGCCTAAGATATGTTTATTCCTATTTATCAAGGTAAAAAGTGGTTCATTGTGAAAATTTTAAAAAATACAGGAACATATAAATAAAAGGCAAAGTCTTCTTTGTTCCCTTTCCTCACCAAATCCCAATCCCTAAAAGTAACTGATGTTAATATTTTAGTATACATTACTGCAGACTGTAATGACTTAGGTCTCTTTTGATATAATTCGCTGTTTTGTTTTCTTTTGCTTTCTTACTTAGATCATGTGTAAATGGCTGGATGATTTTCACCAAATGTAGAGAATATATCTGTCATGATCTGACAAAATGCTGGCTATGCCTTATATACAAAAGTTACGGAGGCTCCAGGGCACACCTCAAAAGATCAGTGCTCAATGTCCACAGTAGCTAAAACAGAGAACCCTAGGGCAGCTGATGGGGACAGACATCCTACATGTATCAGAGAGAGAAATAAAAACCACCTCAAATGTGAAACCACGAGGCTGTCCTGACCTGCAGATGTGGATGAGGTGGTTTTCACACACTCAACATTATGTAGCTTCCTCCAAGATGAGTATGCCGAGGAATTTACTTTAATGATGTTTAATAATTTTTCCACTAGAGGGGCCAGTGAGTTTGTGTTTTTGTAGTTTTTTTCCTTCCTTTCAAAGTGGCATTTATAAGGTACTCATGATATTTAGATATGATCCATTCTTTTTAATGACTACATAGACTTCCTACGGCTAGCACTGTCCCTCAGTTCTCCAACAGCCTTTCTCTCTCTTTCCTTTCTTACCAGCTGGCTGAACAACTGAGTTTGTTCAGGGATTATATGGAAATTCCTATAAGGTAAGCCCTTCTCATAACACCTACAGATGAATTATGACTGGGAAAAGAAAGTAATCTAATTCTAAGGTATTAATATTAACTCTAATCCTTTCAAATATATAAAGCATTAAAAACTGCTAGCCTATCAGTCTGAGCAGATCTTAGGAAAAAAACTGTTAACCTAGGCTTAGTAGAGGACAGTAAGAATAACTTATTATTATGTCAATGATTTACATAAGTACTCATGAAAAATGAAAAGGTGCTCAAATATTTTAATTCTATGGTTTATTTTTTCTTCTTTAATCACTAATTCGCTATTATTGAAGAGACTAATTAAGAAAAGTAAATTTAAGCTGGAATTATGGTCATTTTGAAAAAATTCAGAATTGTTCTTTTTTTCTGTATTTTCTAAGATATATAACCTGAGTTTATTATTAAGAACCACCACATTCAGGACATAGGCATGGGCAAAGACTTCATGACTAAAACACCAAAAGCAATGGCAACAAAAGCCAAAACTGACAAATAGGATCTATTTTAACTAAAGAGCTTTTGCACAGCATAAAAAAACTATCATCAGACTGAATAGACAACCTACAGAATGGGAGAAAATTTTTGCAGTCTATCCATCTGACAAAGGGCTAATATCCAGAATCTACAAAGAACTTAAACAAATATACAAGAAAAAAACAAACAACCCCATCACAAAGTGGGCAAAGGATATGAACAGACACTTCTCAAAAGAAGACATTTATGCGTTCAACAAACATATGAAAAAGGGTCATCATCACCGGTCATTAGAGAAATGCAAATCAAATCCACAATGAGATACCATCTTACACCAGTTAGAATGTCAATCATTAAAAAGTCAGGAAACAACAGATGCTGGAGAGAATGTGGAGAAATAGGAATGTTTTTACACTGTTGGTAGGAGTGTAAATTAGTTCAACGATTGTGGAAGACAGTGTGGCAATTCCTCAAGGATCTAGAACCAGAAATACCATTTGACCCAACAATCCCATTACTGGGTATATACCCAAAGGATTATAAATCATTCTACTATAAAGACACATGCACATGTATGTTTACTGCCGCACTATTCACAATAGCAAGCACTTGGAACCAACCCAAGTACTCATCAATGATAGACTGGATAAAGAAAATGTGGCACATATATACCATGGAATACTATGCCGCAATAAAAAAGAATGAGTTCATGTCCTTTGCAGGGACATGGATGAAGCTGGAAACTATGATTCTCAGCAAACTAACACAGGAAGAGAAAACTAAACACCACATCACTCATAAGTGGAAGCTGAACAATGAGAACACATGGACACAGGGAGGGGAACATCACACACAGAGGCCTGTCAGGGGATGGGGAGCTAGGGGAAGGATAGCATTAGAAGAAATATCTAATGTAGATGACGGGTTGATGGGTGCAGCAAATCACCATGGCACGTGTATACCTATGTAACAAACCTGTATGTTCTGCATATGGATCCCAGAAATTAAAGTATAATAATAATAATAAAAGAAAAATCTTTTTAAAAGCATCCAAATTAAGAATCCTTAAAAAAAAAAAAAAAAAAGAACTACCATGCTTCTTAACATCCTTAAGATATTTGTGGAACATGTCCCCAACAATCCTCTTATTAATAACTAAAACAAATTGGAAAGTATCTATACAGTCACTTTATTTTGAATGTGCTAAGCACTGAACTCTTACATGGAAAGCTGGGGTACACACCATGTGCAGAGGGGGTGGGCGGATGCTCATCCTGCAGAGCACAACACTCTGACAAGGTCATATTTTGTTGTGGATGATGACAGCGTGAAAAGGTGATCCTCAATGACCATAATGTTATAAAAGATAATTAAGTAAATAGGGATTTCATTGTGTTACCAACCCCCTTTACTTTTTTTGTAGAAGACGAATCAAGGGCATTTTCATTTCAGTTATTAACAGGCAATTTCAACAGGTGGTTTAATGAATAAAAAGTACAACTATTAAGGAAAATGTGACTATGCTGTCACAAATATTCTAAAGTACAATTCAATTAATTTGAAAAATAATCATATCCTATTTGGGTTCTTATTTCTATCCCAATTAGCACATATGTCAAAATGTCTGTATTGATACACCTATCATGCCAAAATTTGTAACATGTTCCATGTGACTGCTAAAAAGAATTTCTAAATATGGCCTATTTCAGCAACACTGAGATAAATGTTTGTTGTTTCTTTCAAAAGAGATGAAAGAAAATGCTGCTAAATATATTTGTATATTTTAATTACTTTTTACATAGAAAAAAGGCTTAATATGAAAAGTAGGTAAAAATTTTCTTGCATAATAGAAAAAACATAAAGGGGTATTAGAAAATAGTTTCACTCCAGAAGTATCAGAATATCACAGGACATCTCTAGACTCAAGGCTTTGATTTCTCTAGAGCTGGCATTAGTCGGTCAGCTTTTATAAAATCTACAGTCTGTTTTCATAAATTAAGTGTTACTGGAATGTAGTCACACCCATTTGTTTACATAACGTCTATATGTATTGTCACACTACAATGGCATAGAGTTTCTGCCATAGAAACTTCCGGCCCACAAAGCTAAAAGTATTTAATATTTGGCCCTTTACAGAAAAGTTTGCTGACTCTTGCCTTAGGACATCAAGAAAAATATTCGACAATGTTCAATTCTCTGTTATCTAATTTTAAAGGACAAGTTGAGTACGGGTTTGGTGTGAACATAAATATCATTTTTTTTCTCATTATATATGAAGAAAAAATTTTTTAAATGAGTGTTAAAAGGCATATTATTTTGAAGATGAATTTCTGCACACTTGAGTGTACATAAGTAAAAAGCGATCACTTTGTCAATTCTTAGGAAAGTGATTCACTCTATTTTGCTTTTCATCTGCTGATAATTGTAACAATGTAAAATATGTTCTAAATCCCATAAACCTTCATAACCATCTGATACTTTTAAACAAAGAAGTCACTAATGCTACTTTTTCAAAAAATAAACTAATTTGACAAAATAAATGTTTACATTTATTTCCACTTTTATGAATCAACTAGTTTTTCAAAAATATTACTGTATCTTTCAAAGTAAACATAAAAATAATGAAATTTATCTCTGAGATGTAAAATCTCAATTGGCTTTATAATAAATATATGCTTATTAATACATGTGGTAGATGTATGCACATACACAGATGAATGATTGAAAGTTAGAGCTTTTATTACCCATATACAAAACATATCTTATTGAATGCCAAACATTTTTATATAAGTCAAAGCTTTAAAGCAGTGATGTTGTTTATGCAAAATGAAAAGTGCAACATGCCCTTGTGTACAAATTGTAAGTGCCGCTCACTTACATTGTTGATAGATTTATGCAAAGCTTCACCCAGAGAGTGCCGCTATGAAGAAAAGATCACAGGAATAAAGGGAAACATTCAGAAATCAACTAAGTGAAAGAAAAAGGGATAAGAAGGGAGAGTAAAACACAGAACATTAATTATAATGTGCTCAAGAGAAAAGCTGAAAACAGTTCTAAGAAACAAATTAAACAAACAGAAATTAAAGACACACAGTCTAAATTATCTATAGTCCCTTAAAACAATATCTGATATGTCTGTGGGCTTGCAGACTTACCTATGCAAACTACTAAAGTCGAGGCCGTATAAATCAGAGTTCAGTTTAAAAATTGATGGTTACTGAGGGACCCAGGGGGGATATTACTGTTCTAAATTCCTCCCAGAAATCTACAATGTAACTATTCAAAGCATGACACCCACTTTGCTGTAGGTTTGTGGGGGATTTCTCTTAAGAGAAATGAGCAGATGAAAACCACAACACTAACTTAATTGACCATATAATTTGGGAACCAGAAATAAATATGAGATAATCACTAGAAATTAAACATTTAATAATAATCTGGTTTTATACTGGGGGAAGGAAGAAGAGACACCCTTATATCTTTTTAATCCTATTTTCAAGGATATATTTGGCAAAATTATTTACAACATAAGCTCATTTTTCAGAAACTCATTGAAATTTTAAGTGATAAACCATTGGAAAAGCCTACATACCCCTCCCTCCTAATATGGGGGGGAAAGAAAATACAATTTCATTTTCAATCACCTCATTTTTTTTAACTTCCAAAAATACAAAATAATATTTTTAATTTACATTGTTAATTTAAATGGAAAAATTTCTTTAACATGGTTTTTATTCTGGACATGATTTTAAGTGCTAAATCACTGAGAAAACCTCCACACCACCTCCTAATATGTGGGGAAATGAAAACATAATTTCATTTGTAATCACCTCATTTTATTACCTTCCAAAAATACAAAATAATATTTTAAATTTATATTGCTAATTTTTAGACAAAATGCAATATTATTTTGTTTTCATAAATTGTTACTGGAATGTAGTCACACACCTTTTGTTTTCATTTTTTGCATACAGTAATTATTTCTTGAAGTGACACAATCTAAAGATAGTTTTTATTGAAAAATAATTTTTTACTAATAACTTAGACTAACATATTCCATGATATAACTTACTAAAGCTGCAAATATAAGGTGAGACAAAAATATTAATTTTCTATAATTACTTTAATCTCAACTTTGGCACACTTTTATATACATCACTAGCTAACTTTACTTTTTTCTTTATTCTTTCTCATACTCATATTATTCTTTATATAATAATGAGAGACTTAACTTCTCCAGACTTCACTCACAAAACTTAAGAAAACTGGAAGAACTTTTAGTTGTAGTATTTTTACATCTTTTTATTTCTTAGAACTGATGTCCCAGTACTAGAAGTTAACCTGAAATTTATACCATTTACTTAGGAAATAAATTTTATTTTCACTCTTTAAGGTGTCATCAGACAAAATATGTATGTTAGTTAAGATTCCTGAATTATTTGATAAATTAGAATATGCCAAAATCAGAGTGATATGCCAGATCATCCCTTCCCTAGGTACAGATTTTGGGCTTTATATGACAGAAATATATTTGAACATTTGAAATCTAAACTCATATGGTCACTACCTCTGTCCACACACAGTTGCAGGCCATGGAAATACTGAATCCAATAGGTACAGTGCCTAAGCTGTGACCTCAAGTGAGCTTATATCACAGATCTGGCATGGCAATTAGTAAAGGCACAAGTAGTGCTGCTGGGTGGCAATATCACTGTTGATTAACATATAACTGAAGTTAAGCTTTAATTTTTCATTTAAAAATATTAATTAGGCCAGGCATGGTGGCTCATGCCTGTAATCACACTTTGGGAGGCCGAGACAGGTGGATCACTTGAAATCAGGAGTTTGAGACCAACCTGGCCAACATAGCGAAACCCCTTCTCTACTAAAAATACAAAAAAAGTTAGCTAGGAGTCATGGTGCACGTCTGTAATCCCAGCCAAAGGGAAGGCTGAGGCAGGAGAATCGCTTGAACCCAGGAGGCAGAGGTTGTGGTGAACGGAGATTGCACCACTGTCAGCATGTGCAACAGAGTGAGACTCTGTCTCAAAAAAAAAAAAAAAAAAAAAAAAGCAAGTTAGAGTACTATTACGTTCCAGAAAACATCTTAAGTGCAGCGTGAGGTACAGAGTTGAATAAAACAGTAAAACAAACATATGAAAATAAACAAATAAGGAAAAGAAAATGGTAGTATTATGATTTTTTTTTTTTTTGAGATAGAGTCTCACTCTGTCACCAGGCTGGAGTGCAGTGGCGCAATCTCGGCTAGTGAGTTCCGAGTTTGAACTCCACCTCACTGAGTTCAAGCGATTCT
Organism: Cacajao melanocephalus; assembly: GCA_963573385.1. Classification (NCBI taxonomy): domain Eukaryota; kingdom Metazoa; phylum Chordata; class Mammalia; order Primates; family Pitheciidae; genus Cacajao; species Cacajao melanocephalus. The sequence continues at coordinate 3,393 of CAUYLG010078447.1, read as the reverse complement.
CCTGCCACAGCCTCCCGAGTAGATGGGATTCCAGGTGCACATCACCACACTCAGCTAATTTTTATATTTTTAATAAAGACAGGATTTCGCTATGTTGGCCAGGCTGGTCTCGAACTCTTGACCTCAGGTGATCCACCTGCCTTGGCTTCCCAAAGTGCTAGGATTATAGGTGTGAGCCACCATGCCGGGTCAAGTTTTATTTTTAAAAAGTTTGGTGTGATAGGGAACGACTGGAGGAGATAGAGTTGATGGTAAGAAAAGATATTTTATTTTTTAATTAGAAAAAAAATTTTTTTGAGATGAAGTTTTGCTCTGTCACCCAGGCTGAGTGCAATGGCACCATCTCGGCTCTCTGCAACCTCTGCCTCCTGGGTTCAAGTGATTCTCCTGCCTCACCTCCTGAGTAGCTGGGACTGGCTAATTTTTTGTTTTAGTAGAGATGAGGTTTCACCATGTTGGCTGGACGTGAACTTCTGACCTCAAGTGATCTACCCACCTCGGCCTCCTAAAGTGCTGGGATTATAGGTGTCAGCCACCGTGCCCAGCCAGAAAAGGTATTTTAGAAGTTTAACATTTAAACTAGGGTCAATGCAGAAGCCAAATAGGAGATGAATTTGGAGAGAGAGTACCTGGCAAGTGGATCAGCTAGCACAAAGTCCCTGAAGCTGAAAGCAAGCTGGAAGTAAGTGGGTGTGGAAGAGGGGAAAGTGTTAGTGGGGGACAGTTGGCTGAAAGCACACCAGAGATACACATAGGGGCCAGCTGTCTTAAGATTTAGTAGGACAGTGGGAGTCAGAATAACAGCCTGGATTCAATGGGGTGCCCCCTCAGAGGATTTTAAGCAGGGGAGTGGCATGATCTGATTCCCATCATGAAAGATCACTTCGAGTGCTGTAACAAAAGTGAAATTGGTGAGGACAGACAAGAGAGAGACCTTAGTAACAGTGGCTTGGACTAGTGTTTACTAGGGGGAGATGAAAGCAAATAGAGCTGGGATATGTTTTGGAGGTGGAATAAACAGGATTAAAGGATTACATGGGAAGTAAAGACGTATGGATAGTTTTCAACCACAGACTGGCTGAGATCCCTAAGTGCTGTGGACCGAATGTGTTCCCCTAGCCCCAAATTCATGTGTTGAAAACCTAACTTCCAATGTGAGGATAATAGCAAGTGCAGCCTTTGGTAGGTGATTAGTTGATGAAGGCAGTGCCCTGGTGAATGGGTTTAATGCCCTTATAAAGAAATCCTAAGTATTTTTCAAGTGTGTACTGGGCTGCAGCACCTCTGAAGTCACTCAGTATTCATTAAAGACTGCCCAGAATTCTTAACACATATTCTCTTTTAAAGCTAAGTACAGATTTCATAGTTACATCTCTTCATTCTCTTCTCCTAAAGGTGACAATTTAAGAACTGGATGGACTTAAATTATAAATTGGGAGGTTTTGGTAGGGAAAAGAATATTAAATATTAGAGTAACTTTCATATTTAAAGGAAAATATCATCAATTAACTTTGAATTCAAGACTTGGCATAGGAAAAATAAGGGTTGGTTTTGGTAGACTAATACTATCCCACATTTTCTAAGAAAGTGAAATTAAGTCATGCCAGCTATTCTCACTTTCCTTTCTAGCTGGCTTTCCTCTCTTCTTCATATGCTATTTATCTTTAGTCTTTTTGTTTCTCTCTCCTATGACTTTCCTTTACCTTACCCTAGCCATCTCTTTCCCTCAGAGCTCTGAATGTACATTCAACACAGTTCCTGCTTTACTGACTTCTAGAGAGGATTCAGAACCTTCACGGTCAGCCTCACTATCTGCTGTCACTGCTCAGGGAACCTGTCAAGGAATCTGAGTCATCTTAGGAAGAGATTTTTCTTTTGAGACAGTCTCACTCCATCACCCAAGCTGGAGGGTAGTGGTGTGGCTCACTGCAGCCTCCACCTCCCGGTTTAAGCCATTCTCGTGCCTCAGCCTCCCAAGTACCTGGATTACAGGTATGCACCACGTCTGGCTAATTTTTATTTTTGTATTTTTTTGAAGAGATGGGGTTTCTCTATGTTGGCCAGGCTGGTCTTGAACTCCTGGCCTCAAGTCATCCACCCACCTCAGCCTCCCACATGCTGGGATTAGAGGTGTGAGCCACCAGACCTGAGCACAAAGAGATTATTATTCTAGGTATCTTGTTATTCCCTCTACCTCAGAATCCACTTCCATATATTCTTCCATTGAAAAGCAGTGCTATGGCTGGGCGTGGTGGCTCATGCCTATAATCCCAGCACTTTGGGAGGCAGAGGTGGGCAGATCACTTGAAGTTGGGAGTTCAAGACCAGCCTGGCCAACATGGCAAAACCTATTTCTACTGAAAATACAAAAATTAGCCAGAGGATGCAGTGAGCACTGAGATCACCCCACAGCACTCCAGCCTCTCTGAGTGAGAGTCCATCTCAAAAAAAAAAAAAATTCAAAAGAGACAGAATACTTTCCTTGCTAACATAATAGAAAATTTAAAGCTAAGAAAAATAACAGCAGCCAGATGTGGTGGCTCACGCCCGTAATCCCAACACTTCAGGAGGCTGAGGCAGGTGGATAACCTGAGGACAGGAGTTCAAGACCAGCCTGGCCAACATGGTGAAACCTCATCTCTACTAAAAATACAAAAATTAACTGGGTGTGGTGGGATGCACCTGTAGTCCCAGCTACTAGGGAGGCTGAGGTTAGAGAATTGCTTCAACCTGGGAGACAGAGGTTGCAGTGATGCAGTGAGCTGAGACTGTGCCACTGCACTTCAGCTTAGGTGACAAAGTGAGACTCCATCTCAAAAAAAAAAAAAAGAAGAAGAAGAATAGCAGAATGAGTATGAGCTCTAATGCCAAATTTAGTCAATAATTTCATGATCTAGATAGGCTGCAACAGTGTTCTAAATGACACAGAAATGTTAGCCAGGTGTATAATTTGAACTTTATCAGTTACTTTGAACTTTATCAGTAAAAGAGCAAAAAGAAAAGATACTTACTATCATATTGGGTAGCATTGGTTAAAAAAGAGAAAGCAGTTTACAACAAACCTTAATGAAACTGGCTTTTCAATTGCTCTTGATCAAGAGCATTTATTTTATTTATTTTATTTTTTTATTTTTTTGAAAGAAAAAGAGAGGAAAGAAAGTGAGAGTGAAAGAAAGAAAAAAAGAATGTAAGACAGAAAGAAAGAGGAAGAGAAAGAGGGAGAGAGAATGAGATTCTTGTTTTATTGCCCACGCTAGAATGCAGTCTAAAAATGGGTATTAAAAACCTCTTTTATGCCAATAATTGTGCTTAACAATGGAGACAGGAAGGAATAAGGGATGAAAATAACAAACAAGCAGCCAACCAGTGTTTTACTTAAACCTGTGAAATGCT